>PVKM010045139.1:0-12054 GCA_004027735.1 Carollia perspicillata
ATTCTAAAATGTTTATTGTAGACTTGCAGGTGACCAGGTAATTTTTTATTTATGACCACAAGTACATTAGAGTCACACCGTACTCGTCAGTATTCAGAGACCTTTAAAATGCATGATTCCACTTGCCTTTCACAATTGTAACTTTAAATGAGAAAAGGTGAATAGCATTTTCTCTGTGTTACAGTAAAGGAGCCTGATGCTTAGAAATCTGCCCCAGGTCATTTAATTAGCAAAAGTTAAAATTAGGTCTTCTGACTCTGAATCTAAAATGTAGTTTTCAAGAAAGCAGACTGACTACCCAATTCAGACACAAGATTCAGCTTTTTACATGGTGGGTTTTTGACTGCCAGCTTTACAGCCTCAAGGAAAAATATAGTGATGTAGTTTTTAATTCACTTTCTTTTAAGAAGACAGTAGATACTTTCCTTATCTTGACATGACTTCCTTCTAGAAATCCCCAGAAACTGAAGGGATGGGAAGATGCAGCCATATCGTGGCTGTCCGATGGTTGTGTTTCGAAGTTGCTTATGTCGGAGAGGGCCAGCCGGGCTCTGCTGAGAGGGTGGTGGAAGCTCCTCAAAGGGAAGCTCCTCAAGAGGAGACAGAGGAGTGGCCAGAATTATGACAGAAATGCTGTGAAGCCCCGTAAATCTCCTCAGGTCCTTTTTGTCCTCATGAGGTAAATTGAGGAATGGACAAAACCTACAAAAACATGAGCTACTTCTCCCTAGAGGTGGGAAACACACAAGCAGCATTCCGAAATAACAAAGGTGGGACTTCTGATTTATCCCCTTCGCCCAGTGCTGTGTCTACTCAGGACCAAAATGAGCAAACTACTTCACCTCTGCCCTTGGTCCTTTGTCATATGCTAGACACATCCCCAAAGCCCTGGTAGGGTCAACAGGCTACATGACAGAATACTGTACCTTGTGATGTTCAAAGAATCAATCCTTTTCCTCCCTCATGTGTTACGAGCCACCTCAAAACTTTCAACTTCGAATGTCACAAAGCATGATTCCATCAAGATTGAGAGTGAGCACACCTTGTTCAAGGGATTCCCACACTATGCCCCCTTGCTAGGCACTGAAATGCCATGGGAGCTCCTCTTGGCCTCTCCCATACAAGACCCTCTGGGCATCCCAGCTGTCTCGGCCTAAACTGGAAGAAAAGAGGAGGCTGCACTGACTCCTCTCCGGTCCCATCCTGTACGCTTCTATCTATGGAGTAAAGAAAGAACCACGTAGGAGAAAGAATCCTTGTTTACAAAGGCAACAGAGATTCATAATACTATACCGATAACAGCACATGTATAACAATACAGAGATGTTTTATAAACTGGCTTTGTATGCAAAACCTTTCAAAGAGTTGCTTTTTAAAAAAAATACTGTCTCTTATGAGGACACTAAAGGGCCTACTCCTATTGGGAATGTGCTCTGTGAGGTAGAATGGAGGAAAGTAAAGTTATAAAACATCATTAGGCCCCAGCTGGTATAGCTCAGTGGATTGAGTACGGACTGTGAACCAAAGGGTTGCTGGTTCAATTCCCAGTCAGGGCACATGCCTGGGTTGCGGGCCAGGTCCCCAGTGGGGGCCATGTGCGAGGCAACCACACACTGATGTTTCTCTCCCTCGCTTTCTCCTTCCCTTCCCTTCTCTCTAAAAATAAATAAATAAAATATTAAAAAAAAAACAGCGTTAGGTTTATTGGATTTCAACCTCCTCATCTTACATATGCAGAAAGTGAGGTTCCCAGACAAGTGCTTAGAAAACATTTAATATTATTTAAAAAGAATATATGCCATGCAATACTATTCACCAATAAAAATGAACAACGAATGATACATATAACACTAAAGATGGGTCACGCAGACCTAATGCTACCTGAAAAAGGCAGCAACAAAAGAGAACACATTATCTGAGGATTCAGTTTATAGGGGCTTTTGGAGTAGACAAAACTGATCGAAGGTAAAAACCGCTGGCACAGTGCCTGTCTCTGGGGTCAGGGAAGGGAATTGGAGAGGCACTGAGTAAGACGGGGCCTGTGAACTTGCTGGGAGATGGGAATTCTAATTGTGATAGATATGGTCAAAACGACACAGTTAAGATTAGTACCTTCCAATGTATGTGAATTTTATCTAAAAAACACTGTGAAACAAACTGTAATCTTTCAGTGATGGTGAGGAGAGATGGGGGTGAGTAAGACAAAATGAGGATGGGGTACCACACACCCTTGTGTTCATTCTGAATATGGTGGAGACTTTTTTTAAGAAAAAGGTTTGAGGTGCCCCGTGGGACTCCAAGGTGTCTCCCATCGTGGTGGGCGGGGGCAGGGGGGAAGCTTTGAAAGATGAACGTGAAGAGCAAGGAGAAGTTCAGTTCACGTTTGGAAATACAAGTACTTCTGGTACTCTTCCAGGTCTCCTTTCCATCCTTTATTTTCCTAAGTTATCTTAATGTTTTCTTCTAAGTTCTAGGTCCTCTTCCCATCTTGAACCTGTTTCTTTTCCTCTGAAGAAAAGGAGGAAACCTGAGAGCCTGAGCCAGTGAGCCTGAGGAGCCCACCCAAGGCTCTGAGCGGGGGCCCCCACGTGCCTCCGTGGTCAGCAGGCAGGAGCCAGCCAAATTGCCAGGAAGCTGCTTCTCCAATGCCACAGTGTTGGCCCTAGAGAAACAGCCCTCCCTCGTCTTGTGCTTCTGAGACAGCCAGATATCTTTCCAGAAGAGAACTGCTTCCCTCTTCACGTAACAAAACAAAACCTCAAAACCATATGTAATGAAATTGTCCACCAAACACATCTTTTTGTTACAATAAGCAAAAAGAAATTAATCGTTACATTATGTACCTGTTTGTTCATTTCATTCTCAAATCTTAGTTAATGCCTTAGTTCTTAGATTAGAATTTGCATAACATAAAATATCAAAGGAAATATAATCAGCAACCTTTATTTACAGATTCTATTAAATGTGCTAGGGACTCTCCAGCACACCAACCTGCATCAATCTAAGCAGCAAGGTTTCGTGAAAGGCGGCAGTCAGGAGTAGTTATCAGTGAGTTTATTTTTTATTCATTTTATATGCACTACAAAAGTATTTTTAACATGATAATAAAATCAAATACCCCAGGCACTAACGGGAACTTAAAAGAACAAACAAACAAATTAAATAGGTTAAGTTAAGGGTGCTTTTCCCGGTCGGGATAAAAGCTATGCTCTGCAGAACAACCTGGAAGTGTTTGTGTGAATCACCTCACAAAGATGACTGAGGAGATCCATAAAATACCCACTGTAATTGCATCCAGTATGACTGCAAAGCACTTTGATAGCACTTGACCCTTTGTTATTAAAATCCTTATCCATTAGCAGTTCCCGCTTATTGTATAACACCAATAGGTCTTGTAAGACAAGCATTTACAGGAACCACAACAGCATTACTAAAGATCACACTTTGGGATTGTAATAATTCTATTGTGAACAAAGCTGAGTGGTGAAGCCACAGGTCTAAGAGCATCACAATTGATCAAAGAACTCAAAAGGCGAAGTTGCACGCGCTCCCCCAAATATTGCTATGGAAATTTCCCGAGGGAACAGCTTTCACTTACTGAGAGGTGCTTTTCTAAAATTCATATCCATGGACTTATTGGAGTTCTAAATAGCGCAAAGGTTATTTGTAAAATTACCTCTGATTGAGAATATTTGTTTATGAGGCAAAGGAAGCTCTCTTTCTTCATGGTAGGAACCTGAGGAAAATTCCTGAACCCTTTCTGTTTTGCTCAGGAGATAAACCAACAAAAGAAAACTTTAGAGACCTAGGGTTCCTCTTAATCTGAAGCCTATTCTAGAGCTCATCAAACTGTGAAACTACCACACTAAACACAGATTTGAAAGACACACATGCGCGCGCGCGCGCACACTTGTGTATTATAAAACAAATACACAAAAAACCATCCAAACTTAGATATTAATTTCAAGTTTTATGAGACAAATATATGTTTTCCCCAAGGCAAAGAAAAATGTAAGCCTTAAAATTACATTAGGCTTTTTGGTGTAATTAAGTAATACTAAACGTTGGCTGTTCCCTCTAGAACTCCATTGTCGATAACTGAAACCTCTAAGAAAGATATCAAGTAGGTTTGAACAAGGAAATAAAGTACTACTTAATTCATAACTTTAAATCATTAAAAATTAGTCCCGAGCTTTTGAGGAATTTCTGGACACTCAGATTACAACAAAAATAGTCATTACGATTTTAAAAGTAATAAGTCTTTCCTTAAGACTGACATTCTGTTTACTTACAGAGGGTCCATTTATCCCCCGGGGGTCTTCCATTGAAGACTTCTTCTGAATTATAGATGGGCTATTAGCTACACACTTCTTCAAAGGGCTCCAACACCCCTGCACCTGTGGGGCAGAGAGCACCAAGGAGCCGTATTAATTGTGTGGCATGAAATTAAGAGTTGATCTTTTTCCATCTGCAGCTTTCCCCTTACTAGGGGAATGTATACGCAAGTCAAGAATGCTTACCTTCACTGAATGAATCTCTAAAATAAATATTATGGGCTCACTGTTTATCACAATTTACATGAGCCAAATGTGGCCCAATGATAGCTCAGTGTGTCTGCTGTCAGCAGCTGCAGCCCAAGGAAAAAACAGAGCAGGCAGGCCAGCTAGAGAGCTTTCCACACACATTATTTTTGAGCCAACAGTGCAAGAGCTTTCTTTTTTTTTCTTTTCTCTTTTTGTTTTGAATTCAGTTTCTCCACACTATCTATCAACGTCAATTGTACCACAATGCCAAGAGGAAATACTAACAAAGAAATATGACTGGAGTCTGAGCAAGGATAAAAGAGAAAAAACCTCCAGTCGAGTGTTTTACCCTCAGGGCAAGGATATTATTATGCTATTTCTTAGCAAGTTTACATTAGGTCACAGCTTCACGGCTGATCAAGTCTGAACCTTCAGAGACTCCACACCTTCAAGAAGAATGGGGTTTGGGGATACTTCAAGACATGGACAATGAATATAGTGTTTTGAAATATATTCTGCATTTAGCTCTCTTCCAAAAATAGAATATAGCCATCTAGCTGCCCATTCTCATTTCCTTTCAAAATTAATTTTCATGCTCAAGTTTCAGTGAGGAATCCAAAAGAGACTTTCAGGTTTACTAACTTGGGCTTGGCAATTAAGAAGTTATTCTACATGCCTCGCATCAACTCCAGTGATGTACATGTAATTTCCTTAAACAGATATGATCTTCATATCACCCCACATAGAACTGCAGAATAGAGAACACTTTAGTATCACTTTTTGTAAAAGTATTTGAAACCCCCATAAGTCAACGTCAAGCTGTCGAATCTCAGGTTCGGACTCCGCCATCAGCTAACTGAATGGCCACAGGCAAATTGTTCGGACTCTCTGAGCCTCAGTTTTGTGCCTGCAAAATGGAATGTTTCTACTGGGTTCTATGCTACAGGTGTGTAGTTTAGATTTGTGTTCTCATGAATGTGTGTATCTAAATACATAATTTTCGGGTAAAGCATTTTCAAGGTTGGACCATTTGGGATGTAACTTTGAAATACTAAACCAATTCTCATTTATGATTATTTTGCTCACAATTATCAATGCTGGAAAACACATGGCTTGTCCTCTAGTCAGCAAAAAGGTGAGGCTTTCTGGACAATATGAGACTCATGAATAACCAGACCCCTAAAATTTGGAGAACCTTAGGGAATTTTAACAAGATATTATTTTATAATTTCAGGTTAGGAATAAATAAAAAGCATATGAATATGTGTATGTCTCCTAAACTGAGAAAAAAACAATACAGCACTCTCTTTTGAATTACGGATAATTTTAAAACTGAATCTTAAAATCCACTAGCATTGCTTTGAGAGGATTCCTTGTATAATTTGGGCAGAGATATTACAGAAACTAGACTTTTTTTCATTGCTTGAGTGAGTCTCTGGAGGCACGTTAACTTTTCCAGGCGATAAGGTAGCATTTTAAAGTAATGATAATAATCCTGCCTTACATTGGTAAAATGCTTCACAGCCTACAAAGTGTTTTCACAAAAATTGCCCACAGTGCACCCATATGCAGTGAGACAAAGTCCGGTCTCATTCCTCACAGAAGGGAGCAGGCCCGAGACAAAGCCCCCTCTGATTTCCCCTAAATTCCCATCCTCTCTATACCTGTCCTGAGAACATGTTTCAATCAAAATCTGTATATCTGATATTCCAGGATTATTTCCCATGTGTTTCTTTTCCATATTTCCACATTGAACTTACTGAACAGTTTAAGGTATTAAGAATGGTCAAGTTACACGAGCATGAAAGGTATTTCATTTGTAATTTTATTTCTTCTGAAGATGAAACTATTCTGTACTAAATACTGTGTTTGTTATTGTTTCCTGGGCTAAAAAGAAAAGACTGAGATTATTGAGAAGTCGAAAGAGTCAGCATTCATCTACTTCAGGTAGATGTCTCCACTAAGAAGGACGCCCACTCAAAAATCAAAAAATCACAGAGAGCCATGGACTTTATTTACAAATCCTCCACTGCTTGCTAAATCAGCATAGTTGTTTCCAGATTTCTACATGTCAATCCAAACCATGAAATCTATGCCATGACTGAGTCTACTGATATTTAGGAGCCTGGCTCTGGTAAACCCTTAATTCCCTTGCTGGACTTGATCTCTCATGGTTTATAAATAAGCCTGCCCCCATTATAGCACTTACCTAATGGAATGTAATTATTTCTCTACCTGTCTCCCCCACTAGACTGTAGCTCCATGAGGGCTAGGACCATGCCCTGCCTTCTTGTTCCGGTCACATATGGCGCTCATTAAATATTTTGAATGAATGAATGAATGTTATTGATACATGGCAATTTTTGAAGACATGTAAACGCTGAAGTAGAATTAGGTGGACAGTTAAATGATGATGCCATCATTCAACCAACTTAAAAAATGTGCTTCAAATTTGGGGTCCTAAAAATTTGTTTCAAGTACCCTAAGAAATAGGCTTAAGCAAAAATAGATTATTTGATTCATATCTATATATCTACCTACCTACCTACCTACCTACCTATTACACACAGGGAATATTCATTAAACTATATAGACCTCCCTATACATAAATGCATATAGAGTCCTTAGAATTATATTTTGTAGGGACTTTAAGCCAAGGATAGTTCCTAGAAAGCATAAAAGAATATCCAAGGAGGCTAAGCAAGGTATTAGATAGGAAAGGGAGGTGCGTACTGTTGGAAGGATCAGTGGGATGGAATTGGTGTGGGGAGCCCTGGCTGGTGTGGCTCAGTGGACTGAGCACTGGCCTGCCAACTGAAAGGCCACTGGTTCGATCCTGGTCAGGGAACATGCCTGCGTTGCAGGCTAGGTCCCCGGCCGGGGGCATGCAAGAGGCAAGCAGTTGATGTTTCTCTCCTCTTTTTCTCCTTCTCTTCCCCTCTCTCTACAAATAAATAAAGAAAAATCTATTTAAAAAAAGAAATTTGTTTCTGGAGATCTGTGGAGCAGTAGAGGCAGATGCCTCGGTAGCAGAAGCATCCCTACAAGACAGGGTGCCAGGAGTCTGGTGGTGGTTACATGTTCGCACGTCCATCCCTAATACTCTCCCTTGTCAAACACAGCGACATGCGCGTTTTCTCCAAAAAGCCAAATCCTTTATTTGCCCACTCCTGACTTAACTATTATGGTACACTCTTGGAATTATATACAATGGAAAGCTGCCCTTTTACTAGCCACTGAAGTGTAAGGTTCCCTAATAAAGAGACAAGGGACTAAGAGATGTCCTGGGGCTTTGATGGCCAAGTTCAACATCCCGGAGCCAGTTATCCCCTCGAAGGAAGAAAAGATCAACTGAACAAAGTGGTGAGAAACAGCAGCATAGCTGGGCATATGTTGAAATACAACCCAACTCTCCATATTCACTAGCTGCATGGAAATACCCGAAGACACTCGCCAAGGGTACAGAGTAGCAAGCAGCCCCTTCCAAGGCCACTGCCACCCACAGGTAACAGGATGGGGTCACCCACAGCTTGAGGTGGTGGAGCCCTTGACTTGCATTAACAGCCCCAAGACAGGTGCTAATCTAGGCATCTGGTGCTGAGCAGAACCAGGCAGGTGGTAGAACAGCCAGTGGGAGGCCTCCTGGGTAAGGAGGTGCTAGCCAGTTTGAGTAGGTCTGTTCAATGCCTGAGGGAACTGCACGTTCTTCAGTCCCAATCCCCTGGACTTGATGAAACACCACTGAAAAGCTAACTTTGTTAGGTGAAGTTACTCGGCACAGGCAAAATGGAAGCCTTAGAAATTTCCTTTATATTGGCCAATCTAGTAGGAGTGGGGTAGAAAGGGGCTGCATGGATGGAACTGGAGAGCATTATGCTAAGTGAAATAAGCCAGGCGAAAGACAAATATAGCATATGATCTCATCTATAAGTGGAACCTAATCAACAAAACAAACAAGCTGGAAAAATGAAATTAGTATATACATACTGGCAAATAGAGAACAGCAAATAAGTACTAGATTTATACATTGATAAGACAGAAAGCATCAGAGAGACATTTCAGAAGAAATAGGGCTCCCGGTGGTGACATCACACCTATAGAATTTAGTGATGCATATTTGCAGGTGATATTTTATACCCTTTTGTAATCAATAAACCTATTAATTTTTAAAATACAGAATCATCTTAAATACAGAAACGGTAATACATGTGAAACAAAACATCTATTCTGTGCTTCCTTGTTATTAAAAACAAGTACTCAGGAGCTCTGAACCTCAAGTTTTTTAGGTTCATTAAAGTCCATAATCAGCCCTGGCTGGTGTGGCTCAGTGGATTGAGTCCTGCCTGTGACCTAAGGGGTCTCTGGTTCGATTCCCAGTTAGGACATGTGCCTGGGTTGCAGGCAAGGTCCCCAGTAGGGGGTGTGTAAGAGGCAACCACACATTGATGTTTCTCTTCCTCTCTTTCTCCCTGCCTTTGCCTCTCTCTAAAAATAAATAAAATCTTTAAAAAAAAAACATAATCACTCCTCATAGACACTTGCTCTTCTTTTCTACCCATTGCTAAAGTCAGGCAGTTGATCAACAAAATCAGTACCACTTCACAAGATGATCTTCCTTTTACTTTAGTTCTAGCTCATCACGAACATTCTGGCTATTGTCTGAACTAAAGATTGGGAGACAAGAAGTTAGAATAAGTGTGTAAGCTACAGAGGCAGGAAGTGAATAGAGAAAGGGTCTAGACCGGCAGGCTCTTGGGACGGACTTTCTAGGTTGAAGAAAAATAAGATGAGGGCGGAAGTAGGGACTACTATAACCGGAAAGAAAATAATATTTTTTAAAATTGTGTACATCATATATATTTTACTTTTTCCTGCTGATTTTGAAACACGGGTTACATTTCCAATGACACATAAATCATCTCTAATGAACCAGAGCCCCATCAGACACTGTTAATAACTTGTGGCTCCTTGGATGAAAGAGTATTTTCATTACAACGCACATCACTTTAATCTTTGCCTTCTCACCAAGTGTTGAGTTTTCTAACATTCCTGAGGAGCAGAAGGAAACTCGTGGTGGAACGCCGCTTTATGAAAAGAAAAGGGCTATTCCTAAGCATGTCCCCAGGAGACTACAGCTACAGATTGAATAAACATATCAAATCAAGGGGTCTTTAAGAAAATTTACAAACAGAAGGCTGCAGTGAAATGAACCATTGGATCAATCACTTTCGGAGGCTTACTCAACTCGTCCACGGCTCCAGAAGCCACAGCAGTCTTGTCTGACTGTCACCTTCGCTCTGCTTTCCTCGCCCGCCGAAAACATTGGGTTATGTGAAGGAAAACAGAGTCGGCATACTCAGGTGAGTCAGCCTCAGAAACCAGATCCTCGCTCTCTTTCAAATGGTCCAGGAACACATCCCAGCCACTGAAGTCATTAATGAAAACAAGTTTAGCTTTTCATTGGTGAAAGAAGTCTTCTACAGCTGGGGGTGTAGCTTCTATAGAAATAAATGTCTACACCGCTGTGCTTTGATAGCTTTGCCACTGATATACTGGCACTGCTATTTAAAAACGTTAAGTCTGAAGCCTGTCTGTTCTTTGTAAAACTTCTAAATGAATGTGACCAGAGTTCTGCTTCTACCACATGTGACTTCCTTTTAACCAGATAAAGAATAGAAGGCAAGGGGCAATCCAAGGAGCTGATACTAACTAGGGAAATGGTGACATGTATTTATCCAGTAACTGTAGTTGAATTCAGGCTATGTTTTCAACAGCATGAGACCTATGTATCATTTTAATGTACCACTTACTATACAAACAAAATTTTTTAAAAACTTAAATATACCGTAATCCCATCAATTCAGCTTGCCTGCATGCATGCACAATTTTATGTAGCTGTAATCACTGTGACTCTTCATGCTTGTGTCTTTCTGGTTTCTCTTAACATTGTGCCATAAGCATTTTATAGTCTGTACATTTATCATTTTTAATGCTCATGTAATATTCCATCAGGAGATATTCCTACGGAGTAGGCATGTGGGGTTTGTCACTCTTTCAATATACCATAGTACACTTCATCTTCGTTCATCAGATTTTTTCCTTTCTTTTTCATTATTTCTTAAAGATATGTTCCAAAGAGTATAATTAAAGGGTTGAAATCTATGATAGTTGAAAATAGTAGTATTAAAGTGAGGTCAAATTCTCTTATTCAGGTTTCCCTTGCATATAGCACTGGCCCTAGTGGAAGGATGAAACACCGGAGTCATATTTTAAAAACACTCAAGTGAAGTTGTTACAGAGGAACCTGCGATCTTGACAGTGTTCATGAATCGCCCTATGTTAGAGGTTACCAAATTTTTGTATTCCTGGTAAACTTCTCAGCACTAAAACCCATGGCTGGACATTTGAAAGCCTTAACTAGATTATTGGTAGGGACGATCACGGTGCTGATAAAAGTATGCATGGTTATCGCACCCTTGCTCTTTCTTCCACTCACCATTGCTCTTTAAATGAAATCTGCTCTCATGGACTCAAGAAGAAAAGTCAAAAGGCATTCTAGTGAACATGGGATCGCGCACACCCACGATGGATTTGAGGAACAGTGGTGTGCTATTGCTTGAGAACCATGGGCCTGTGTAATGAGGAAATGCAGGCGTCTAAGGGAAAATAACCTGAGGCATAAGCATACATGATACATTTATTTCAAATCTCACCAGGTTGGTGTGTTAATTCTGCTGCATCTACTGAGTTCAGGGCATTGCTAGTCCAGCACAGACGTTGTTCATATACAATGTGTCGCATAAGTCCTTTCTCAGTCTAATGAGACTACAGTTCCAGTTTTAAAATAACTTAGGCTCTAGAACAACTGGTAACAAAGTGTTCCGTTCAATGGTTATGTTTGCTGTTACGCAAATTAAGTAACTATAACCACATGATGGATTTTCTTACTTTATTCAAAAGAAAAAGAGGGAATATAGACTATCTACTTCTTCACTTTTACATGGAAAGGTCAACCAGTAAATACTTCTTCCGATGTTAAAAATACACCACAAACACTCATCCATAGGGATGAAGCGGGGCAGTGGCTGCCCAAAGCCAGGCGGGGGTGTGGGGTGGGGGGTGGGGTTGGACAGCAGAGGGGCACAAGAGAACTTTTCGGAGTGTTAAAAGCACTCTATAGCTTGATGGTCGTGGATTCATGGGCCTATGTAATTGTCAAAATTCCATGAACTATACATTTAATAAATTTGTTTTCAAATGTGCCACAGTTTCATATTTCCTTAGTTGTCAACCCCTTTTTTTCAAGTACAGTCAAGAAAGCGATGAACTGTTTTGTTGGTGACTGCCTTCTTCAGTGGGAATAACAGTCCTTGCCCGCCCGCCCCCAAAATCACACACTGTGTTTGTCCACCAACACCCCTGGTGACATTCAGTCCTGCTTCAGTAGATGATATGGGTTCAACAACTAATGATGTTCACTTTTTAGGTATAAGCCAAGAAGAGGCTTAAAAACATACTCTTGGTTTAAGCG
>PVKM010045140.1:0-12051 GCA_004027735.1 Carollia perspicillata
TTCCTAAGCCTCTCCTCATTTTTTTGAATTCTTGTTTCTTCATTCTTTTCTGTTTGGTTGTTTCTTTCTTCCTTCTGGTCCACTCCATTGATTTGAATCCCAGTTTCCTTCCCATCACTATTGGTTCCCTGAGCATTTTCCTTCATTTCACTTATCAACACCTTCATTTGTTCATCTAATTTGCAACCAAAATCAACCAGTTCTGTGAGCCTCCTGATCACCAGTGTTTTTGAACTGTGTATCTGATAGGTTGGCTATCTCTTGGTTGCTTAAAAGTATTGGCTCTTTGATTTGTTCTTCTGTTTGAGCCATAATTTTTTTGTCTTTTGGCACCTGTTACATATGAGGGGTGGAGCCTTAGGTGTTCACCAGGGCAGGGCAACCCAGTTGCTGGGTTGTGATGCTGTCGGTGGGGGGTGGGGTCAGAGAGGGAATAATGGTGCTTGCTCCACTCTCTCTCAGATTTTGGTACCCTCTGCCACTTCCCACAAGCAAATTGGGCCCTTCTGGAGCTGGTTCCCAGGTGGGTGGGCTTGTGTACGTTCTAGGACCCTGTGGATCTCTCCAACGGACTCTCCTGTGAGGCTGGGAGTCTCCCCTGGCACCTCAACCCCTGCAAGTTTTTTCAGTCGGTGCTTTTAGGCTTTATTTCCCGTTGCTGGAGCCCTGGGTTGTGCGCTCTGTCTCACTGCCCGTTTTTTGCCTGGTTTATCTGTGCGTGAATGTGTGTTCACGGTCAGCCAGCTGCCTTGTGTGCCTCACTGGGTTTGCTCGTTTCCTCCCTGCACCCAGGTCTGCCAGCCACCGCTTTTTCCTGCCTCGACCCCTTTCACCAGGCTGGCGACTCCAGCCCTCTTACCAGTCTGGATGAATAGTTCATTATTGGACTTCTATACAGTTCAATTTTCTGTCCTGGTTGTGTTTTTGTTTCTAAATCTTTGTTGTCCTTAAATTTGGTTGTGCGAGGAAGCACAGTGTTTCTACCTACACCTCCATCTTGGCCGGAAGTCTCCCTAGTGTACTATTAGTGAGAATGCAGACTGGTGCAGCCACTGTGGAAAATTTTTTGGAATTTCCTCAGAAAATTAAAAGTGGAACTGCCTTTTGACCCAGCAATTCCACTGCTTGGATTATACCCAACCCTGAAACATCAATTCAAAAGAACCTATGCACCCTAATGTCCATAGCAGCACAATTTATAATAGCCAAGTGATGGAAGCAACCTAAGTGCCCATCTCTAAATGAACTGATCAAAAAGCTGTGGTACATTTACACAATGAAATACTACACAGAATAAAGGAGGTCCTACCCTTTGTGACAGCATGGATGGAACTAGAGAGTATTATTCTAAGTGAAATAAGCTAGGTGGTGAAAGACAAATATCATATCTCATCTATAAGTGGAACCTAATCAACAAAACAAACCAGCAAGCAAAATATAACCAGAGGCATTGAAATAAAGAATAAGCTGACAGGCCCTGGCTGGTGTAGCTCAGTGGATTGAGCGCGGGCCTGCGAACCAAATAATCATGGTTCAATTCCTAGTCAGGGCACATGCCTGGGTTGCAGGCCAGTTCCCAGCAGGGGACACACAAGAGGCAGCCATACATTGATATTTCTTTTTCTCTCCTTTCCCTTCCCCTCTAAAAGATAAATAAATAAAATCTAAAAAAAAATAATAATAAGCTGACAGTAGCCAGAGGGGAGGTGAGAGGGGACAATGCGGGAATAAGAGGGAAGAGTCACCAAAGAACGTGTATAAAGGACACACAGACAAAGCCAAAGGGGATATATTCGAGGGTTGGAGGTTAGGAGAGGGGTGGTGGGAGAGGGCAGCATGGTGGGAGGAAAATGGAGACAGTTGTACTTGAACAACAACATAAAAAGATAAAAAAATTAATTTGAACTTTCTTTCCTAACCCCTCATCTTTACATATTGCTATATCTTTAAGCAACTTTAATGGTAAATACAAATACTACCTATGTGAGGCATCATTTCTGGGGTTATTAAGAGTTAGCCCAATTGAGGAGTGATTTTTATAACCTTTGTGTTGCTTCTAGTCAAGATGGAGGCATAGGTAGACATGCTTCTCCTCCTCACACAACCACAAAAGGAATCACAACTAAATCTCAAAATAACATTCAGAGCTGTCAGAAAATTGAACTGTATAAAAGACCAACAACCAAGGAATCAAAAAAGCCACAACCATCCAGATGGGTAGGGGGGCAGAGACGTGGAGATGTGGTGGAGAGGTGAGGAGACGCTGTGTGGTACGGAGAGGCGGTGGCAGCGGATCGAGCACAGGCGGTCCCACATTCACGTGGGGTGGATAAAAATCAGGAGGGACACTCTGGGAGCATCCAATCCCAGCCCCAGGCCAGACCACACAGACCAGGGTTCCAGCACCAGGAAGATAAGTCCTCATAACTTCTGACTGTAAAAACCAGTGGGGTTTGGGGCAGCGGAAGAACTGTGGGATTGTCAGGAAACCTCACTCAAAGGGCCCGCATGGTCTTAAAATGTACACAAACCCACCCATTCTGGGATTCACCACCAGAGCAACAGCTGGAAGGATGCCAGTTGCATGTGGGAAGTGGGTGAAGTGACTGGAAATGGGGCGAATATCCAGCTAACCACCAGAGGCCAAGATGCCTCACAGTCTCTTCTGTGAACCCTCCCCCAGCACAGCCACAAAATGGCAAAGCAGGTTGCCCCACCCTGGCAATTACCTAAGGCTCCACCCCACACAATTTACAGGTGACTCTGACATGGAGTCAAAGCAGCTCTACCCTAATACACAGAAACAAACACAGGGAGGCTGCCAAATTGAGGAGATGAAGAAATATGGCTCAAATAAACAGAACAAAAACCCCAGAAAAAGAACTAAACTAAATGGAGATAACCAACCTATCAGATGCATAGTTCAAAACACTGGTGATCAAGATGCTCAGAGAATTCATTGAGTATAGCAACAACATAAAGGAAGAAGGTTACACTAAGTGAAATAAAGAAAAACCTACAGGGAACCAACAGTGAAGGGAAGGAAACCAGGGAAGCCAAGGAAGGGATTCAAATCAATGATTTGGAACATAAGGAAGAAATAAATATTCAACCAGAACAGAAGAAGAAACAAGAATTCAAAAAAAAAAAAAAAGAAGAAGAAGAAGAAGAGCCCTGACTGGTGTAGCTCAGTGGATTGAGCACAGGCCTGCAAACCAAACAAATGAGGTTCAATTCCCAGTCAGGGCACATGCCTGGGTGCAGGCCAGTTCCCAGTGGGGGACACACAAGACGCAACCATACATTGATATTTCTCTCCCTAACTCTTCCCCTCTAAAGATAAATAAATAAAATCTTTTAAAAATCTAAAAAAGGGAGGAATAATATAAGAAGACTATAGGACTACTCCAAACATTCTAACAATCCCAATCATAGGGGTGCCAGAAGAAGAGGAAGAGCAAGAAACTGAAAACTTATTTGAAAAAATAATGAAAGAAAACTTTCCTAATTTAACAAAGGAAATAAGACATACAAGTCCCGGAAGCGTGGAGTCCCAAACAAGATGGATGCGAAGAGGCCTACTCCAAGACACATCATAATTAAAATGCCTAAGGTTGAAGATAAAGAGAGAATCTTAAAAGCAGCAAGGGAAAAGCAGAGTTACCTACAAAGGAGTACCCATAAGATTATCAGCTGATTTCTCAAAAGAAACTTTGTAGGCAAGAAGTATTCAAAGTGATGAAAAGCAGGGACCTGCAATCACAATTACTCTATCCAGAAAAGTTATCATTTAGAATAGAAGGGCAGATAAAGTGCTTCCCAGACAAGGTAAAGCTAAAGGAGTTCTTCATCACCAAGCCATTATTACATGAAATGCTAAAGGGACTTTTTAAAGAAAAAGATCAAAACTATACCCCTTGTGTTGGGTTTTGAAGAAACCAAGAGCACCTTTGTCCCCAGTCTTTCTCCTCCTCCCGTTGCGTAGTTTTGAGAAGGCGTGTGGCTGCTCCTCCTGACTCTGCTATTTTCCCCCTAACCACATAGACCACGTCTGCTGAGTCTCTGTAACCAAGCACCACATATCTGTGGTGATGCTTAACTCAAGAAGAGCTGTAACTGACAGTGGAAACTGGTTCCCTGTGGCACTTCAGTGTTGATCCTGGGTCTCTGCTTTGTCCCTGATGCATTAGAGGGTCTTTGCAAAACTGCAGTTTTAGGATTTGTGCTACATAAGCTGCATTTTTTTTTTTGTATATTGGTCCTAAACTTTTTTTTTACTCTGTATCTTTAATTTTGTTAATTGTGTAGCTGTTCCGTTTTCTTTCTTAATGCTCATTGTAACATTATTAGAAGGCTTTTGTCCCTGGGACCACTCTTAAATTTACAAACAGTGTATGAAATCAAATTTCTAACTAACTGGTGAACAAGAATAAGCCAGGTTGTTCCAGGGTCTCTGGATTAACAAACCAAAATAAAATAGTGACTAGATTTTAAGCTTGGAGTTACATGTTATCAAACCTAAAAGAAGCACAGGGGCAGTGCATGTGGCCCACCATCCTGGCACTTCCTATTTTTAAAACAAGATTCTTTGTAGAACATAAAGAAGAGATCACGTGTGAAAAAATGTGAATGGGTTTGTCCTCTCCTTTAAATTATTTTTTTCTGGCACTTATTTTTAAAACAAGATTCTTTTTTTAAAATATATTAATCCCTTGTCTGAGTTGTTGTTTTCAAATAAAACTTACCATCTGGTCAGCTGCCTTTTTGTTTTGTTAGTGATTTCTTTTGTTGTGCAGTTTAAAACAAGATGCTTTGTAGAGCACAAAGAAGAGATCACACGTGAAAAAGTGTGAATGAGTGTTTCCTTCTCTTTAAATTATTTTTTCCACATAGTATGATGTGCTATTTATTTTTTTCCTACTAAAAGCATTTCCAGAATTATTCTGGTTCTTGTCTTACCATTTTTGTGTGGATAGAAAGGAATCTCGGGCCCCCCTCCATGTGTTTGATTTGCCTGCTCGTTGGTTTACCTTTTCCTGACCTCATGTATACTAGCAGGGGAAGCAGGACAGCACTGGAGAGGGTTGTGCTGGCTACTTGGATGAGTTCCAGATGGGCATCAGGAGGCGTGCCCCTCCTCACAGTGGGCTTACTGGAGTCTGTGCTGAGTGGGGTAATAGCCAGGTGCTGAGGATCTTACAGGAGCAACTCTGTTCTCTCATCTCAGAACACGTAAGCTGCTTTTGTCTGATCAACAACACCGCCCCCCCCCAAAAAAGTTTAACTCTGAGTTTGAAGTTCAGTGTAAGCCATTCATTTTTTTAAAGAGGAAAAAGGGAAAACTTGAAGAGTCAATTTTTTGGTGAAAAAAAAAAAGCATTCCCCTCTCTGCCTTGTGAGGGTACAGCAAGAAAGTAGCTATCTGCAAGCCAAGAAGGCCCTCGCCAGACCCTGAATCTGTGGGCACCTCGATCTTAGACTTCTTAGCCTTCAGAGCTGTGAGAAATAAATGTCTATCATGAAAATTAAAAACTAAATAAAGCATTCCAGAGGTGTATTCATGAAGTGTTGATCAATTGTTTGCACAGTAGAATAAGGATTAGTCTCTCTGCCTGCCCTCCTGACCCTCAGGAAAAATCGGCTTTCCACGAGAGATGGCTGTATCTGTGTCTGGCTCCCTGAGACTGAAAGCTGCTTTGGACAAATTCTGTCTCATCCGTCTTTTTCTATGTCTTCTGCATTCCTGACATAATACCTCACATTCGGGAAGCTTTCTAGAAGATATTCTTCTAACTGAGCACAGACAGAATGAAGAAATATTTTTGAAGATGACACTGTGAATTTATAAAGAATTAGATTGCAAAGAGCCTGTTGAATTCTATTTGTACCCATTCCGAAGTATTTGTAATATTGAACTCAGGATTCAGTTGACTAGGAGGAAAGAAAACATAAAATAGACTCAAATTAAGTAGCCTTTAATCTGAACCGAAACCTTTTGAATCTTAGAATTTCAGTGCTGAATGTTGGAAATCATTTGAGTGATGAAATCCAAATATGTTTCTATGTTCTCTGGTAATTTTTTTAAATTTTATTTATTTTTAGAGAGAGAGGAAGGGAGGGAGAAAGAGAGGGAGCAAAACATCAGTGTGTGGTTGCCCCTCATGCATTCCTTACTAGGGACCTGCCCCACAACCCAGGCATGTGCCCTGACTGGGAATCAAACCAACAGCCTTTTGGTTTGCATGCCAGCACTCAATCCACTGAACCACATCAGCCAGGGCTCTGGTAATTATTTTATAAAATATTTGAATATATTTCTATTTTAAAACTCATTATAAGGAGACAAACTTGCTGTGACAAAGGCACGTGTGTTTGTGTCAATTTAAAGGCCCTGTGCTATCATGCCTCAAGTTCCTGGTTCAGCTTTGTATGACATTAGACATGCTCTTAATACCTTTTACCACAGTTTTTAAAAAATAAGAATAAGCTCTGGCTGGTGTAGCTCAGTGGATTGAGCGCAGGCCTGTGAAGCAAAGGATCGCGGTTCAATTCCCAGTCAGGGCACATGCCTCGGTTGCAGGCCAGTTCCCAGGAGGGGACGTAGGAGAGGCAACCATACATTGATGTTTCTCTCCCTCTCTCCTTCCCTTCTCCTCTAAAGAGAAATAAAATCTTTAAAAGAAATAAATAAATAAGAATAATATATCTTACAGAGTTTTGTGATACTTACTCAAGATAATAAATCTGAAAAACATTTTCTATAAGATAGTCAAAAGTTACTAGTGTTCCTACCTTTTTATCTAGAAACTACAGAAATTTTCTAAGTTGTGTAAATTTTTCTTGTGTTTTAATTTTATCAAAACAAATATAAATAAAATTTTAATGTTTTAGGAAATTTTTAAATGGGTTTTAATATTAAATATTAGACTACATTAATCAGTTTCTAAAATATTTATACAAACTCTTAAATTACTTTGAAGAGTTTAATAAACTTTATATTTAATTATATCTATTAAAGATTATTGTTTTTCTACTTCTGGGTATATATCAAAAGGTATGAAACCAGTGTCTTGAAGCGACATTCACCCCATGTTCATTGAAGCATTATTCACAATAGATGAGATAGGGGAACAACCTAAATATCTGTCAACTGGTGAATGGATAAAGAAAATGTGGCAAACACACACACACACACACACACACAGGAATATTATTGAATATTATTGAAACTTAAGAAGAATGGAATCTTACCTTTTACATAGCATTAATGAACCTAGAGGACATTATGCTAAATAAAATAATCCAAACACAGAACAATGATTACTATATGATCTCACTTACATATGGGATCTAATATAGTTTAACTTACAGAAACAGAGTAGAAGAGTGGGTGCCAGGGGTTGGAAGGTGGGGGAAATGGGAGGAGATGGCCAAAGGGTACAAAGTTTCAGCTGTGCAGGAATAAGTTTTGAAGGTCTAATGTATAGTATAGGGGTTATAATTATAAATATTATATCATATACTTGAAATTTACTGAGCGTGTAGGTCTTTAGCATTTCTACCACACATACACACAAAAATTGGTAGCTATGTTAGATGATGAATATGTTAACAAGCTTGATTGTAGTGATTGTTTCACAATGTATATGTATATCATACATCAAGTTGTACACCTTAAAAAATCAGCTCTTATTTACCAACTATATGTCAGTAAAGCTGGGAAAAAAGAAATACTTTTATTTCTGAATAGTATTTCTTTTTTGACATAAGCAAGTGCTCTATAGTTATCATAAATTGTTACACTTAAATTTACTGGTATCATTAAACTTCCTGTCTTTTTACTAAAGTATACCATTTAAATTTTATAGTCATTTACTTTCTCAAAGGCCAGAAATTGTTTCTTGTTTTGTTTTATAAGCGTGAGATGGACTTTAGTTTTCAGATTGTGCTAGGTAATGAATACCAGTAGAGGGAGCTCCAGCTTATCTTTTTTGCAGAATTTAGCTCTCAACTTGAAAATACAGGTTTAGGGAAAGTATATTAGAAATAAAGTATATAAGAAATAAATTAACACACATTTCTAAAGATTTTCAAATGTGCAGTACTAAAAGATGACCATTGTAATTCTCCTTAACTTTGAGGGGGAAAAATCTGACTTGGATTTTCATACTTTTAATAAACTACTCTCAAGTAACTAAACAAAAACTACATAGTGTAAATTCTTAGAAATGATTCATCACTTAAACCCAAGTCTTTTAAAGGCAAGAATCTATCTCTGCTCCGTTGAGGAAGAGCGGTTATAGTAATGCTATTGTTTGAAGTGAGGTTAAATGTTAAGATTTTAAATAACTGGTAGATAGTCACAATAGCAGTGTCACACTAAGGTGAATTGCTGAGTCATTGTGTAGGAGAGGGAGAGAGAAAATTTATTTTACTTAGATCTGGTATTTATTCAGAAGATTTTAAACCCCAAATCTAGAAAGGCTCTAGAACCTTTGTTTGTATCTAGATGGCTGTGCCTAATTATTACCTGTTGGTTTCTGTTTAGACCCCAGAAGAAAATACCATGTGAGGCTGCTGGCTTACAATAACGTAGAAGATGGTTACCAGGCAGATCAGACAGTCAGCACCCCAGGATGTGTGTGTAAGTAGAGTTATGACAGCTCCTTTCACTATGTATGGCTCACACTCCTGTTTCTCCTCTTCCTCAACATCTAAGTCTCATTACTGCTTGGAGCACTTATTGGTTTGATTACTTTATATTCTCCAGGGTACCTAAGATAGTATCTTGAACAAGTATGTGTTCAGTAAATATTTAAGTGAGATGTGTTTAATTATAAGAATCTATTTTTCTTTTGCCTGCAAAAGACCATAAGAAATTTAACTTGGAAAATAACCCTGAATACCCACATATACTGAATTTTCTTTCATCTGCTCTAAGCTTGAGGCTAATTATTTCCTTTCAGTTGCTGTTCAGTTTTATTGCTACTAAGAGCTGTGTGACTTTATTGCTACTGAAGTGGGTTGTCAAGTCTAGTTTTAATCCCACTGCTGGCTTTCTCAGAGCCTTTGGCTGGTAGCTTGACTTCTGTATGCTTCTGCCTTACAATCTGTGTATCGATAATATTTTATTCCCTATATTCTAACTCATGGAAGAATTGCTCAGGTTTGAATAATATATCTCTAGACTACTACAAGCCTCTCAAGGAAGAAAGACCTAAAGTCAGCTTACCAGGTGGGGTGTTAATGATTTTACCACTTACCACTTTTTACAATAAATGCTGTGCTGTGCAGTAAATTGACCTTGTCTTTTCCAATAGCTGTTCGTGATCGCATGGTTCCTCCTCCACCACCGCCCCACCATCTCTATGCGAAGGCTAACACCTCATCTTCCATCTTCCTGCACTGGAGGAGGCCTGCGTTCACGACTGCACAAATAATTAACTACACCATTCGCTGTAACCCTGTCGGCCTGCAGAATGCTTCTTTGGTTCTGTATATTCAAACGTATGTAGCTTCTATTAATGGTTGTTTCCTTTGCTCCCCTCCCCATTCATACTTCTTACCATCTTGGGCTAGCTTGAGCTTCAGCTGTTAAGCATTTGTCTTAGGACTTATCTTGCTTATAAAATGTCTGGGTTTTTCATCTTTACCATTTTCAGTTCTGAAAGTGCAGATTTGACATTTAATTTTTGTAAATGATTTTTTTTGTTTTTCCAGCCTCATGCAACAAAATTGGGCAAGAAGCTACTTTGACTTTCATGTGGCTAAAGAAAAGCATGTTTAAGAAAGAAACAAAAGATAATTTTCATTCTGGCATCAAAAAATAAAGCTGGTCATTCTGTTTTCTAGGTTATGAATAAAAAGATGCCTGTCACTATGATTTAAAAGCATAATTTGACTTCCACATTTCAGAGGAAATTTCTTTGTGTTAGGACATTTGTAGGCACATTTTTATAAGATAATACAAACTGTAGTATATAATAGTCAAATTAGATTGCTCTTTTAGTATAAAATAATTTTAATGTGCCTTCCGTACCTGTATTTATTGGACATATTGACAGTCTTTGAGAAACAGCGTGCTCACAGCATTAAAGCTTCATTGCTCATCATTGTAGATCAGAAACCCACATGTTGGTTCAAGGTCTAGAACCAAACACCAAATATGAATTTGCTGTTCGATTGCATGTGGATCAACTTTCAAGTCCCTGGAGCCCCGTTGTCTATCATTCTACACTTCCAGAAGGTAAAGACTGGAGCTGCCTTTTGGGTTTTATCTAAATGGGTAAAAAATATATATGTCATTTTGAAGATGATACTACCTTGGTTGCCAGTACCAGGTGATGTGATGTTGTTGTGTTTGTTTTGTTGATTTGTTTTTTAACATTTGAGATTTCTTTTCCTTTATTAAATTTATTTTTTCCCTCTCAGTGTACATATTACACAAGCAAATGGGGTAAAATCATGTGTGCTATTCAAGGTTGCACTGAAATCATTTTAAATGTAAATAAGTGAATAATGGGTGTTAGGATCCCACATTAGAACCTCTGTCTATATGTATGGTAGCTTGATGCTGTGCGCCATGCATAGATATGATACCAAATTGAGCACCAGTTGTATAGCTTACCGGTGACTCTAGCTAAGATACTTTGTCTCCAAAACTTGCTTTTCCTTTCCTCTAGAATGAGGGTGAAGGATTAGGTGACATATGAGGACTTCCATTTTAATTATGCTGAAAGAAAGCAAAGGACATTTATTTCAGTGAGCACGACCTTTACTGCTCTAGCTTTAACAGTGTTTCATATGCTATGTAATCCCCAAAACCAGCTCTTCACACTTTTAGCTCACATTAAAAATGGGATCAATTAAAACCCCAGGACTTCAATACTTTTCACAGATGTAAACTGTTAGTGTAAAGCCTGCCCTTTAAACTCACTGATCCACAACTTTTTTGGAGAATAACTGAATGTCTCTGGTCTCAGAAGTATTTCTTCAGTGGCTTTCTAGATCAAGTTGAATGTACATTCTATACATTTTAGTAAGAAATGTAGTTTACTTCCGGCCAAGATGGAGGCGTAGGTGGAAATACTGTACCTCCTCTCACAACCAAGATTAAGGACAACAAATATTTACAAACAATAACACAACCAGAACACAGAAAATTGAACTACGGAAGTCCGACAACCATTCAACCAGACTGGTAAGAGGGGCGGAGTCGGCAGCCAGCGGAGAGGGAACGCAGCAGGAAAACGCAGTGGCTGCCAGACCTGGGAGAGCCGGGGAGCGTAGGTGGTGTGGAGCTTGCAGACCCCAGACGCATGGAGGAGACGAGCAGAGCACGCAGGGCACACAGGGCAGTTGGCTGACTGCAGACACACATTCGCACGCAGATAAACTAGGCAAGAGTGGGCAGTGAGATGGACCACACAGCCCAGGGCCCCAGCAACAGGAAATAAAGCCTAAAAACATCAATTGAAAAGGTGCCAGGAGAGGCTCCCAGCCTCACAGGAGAGGTCGTTGGGGAGACTCGCAGGATCCTGGAGCGTGCATAGGCCCACCCACCTGGGAACCAGCGCCAGGGGGGCCCAGTTTGGGTGTGGAAGGCAGCAGAGGGGATGCAAATCTGGGAGAGCGTGGAACAGGTGCCATTGTTCCCTCTCTGACCCCGCCTCCACAGATAGCATCACAACCCAGAGACTGGGTTGCCCCGTCCTGGTGAACACCTAAAGCTCCACCCCTCATCAGGTGCCACCTGATGAAAAATGACTCAAACAAAAGAAAAGCTCAGAGCCCCAGAGCCAATACCTTTAAGTGACCAAGAGATAGCCAACCGATCAGGATGCTCACAGAATTGGTTGATTTTGGTTGCAAATTAGATGAACAAATGAAGGTGTTGATAAGTGAAATGAAGGAAAATGCTCAGGGAACCAATAGTGATGGGAAGGAAACTGGGATTCAAATCAATGGAGTGGACCAGAAGGAAGAAAGAAACAACCAAACAGAAAAGAATGAAGAAACAAGAATTCAAAAAAATGAGGAGAGGCTTAGGAA
>PVKM010045141.1:0-12057 GCA_004027735.1 Carollia perspicillata
CCACCCCACTGTCCATGTCCATGGGTTATCCATACATCTTCTTTGACTAATCCCTTCACCATTTTAAACCAACCCCCACCTTCCCTCTCCCCTCTTACAGCTGTCAGTCTATTCTATGATTCTATGCCTCTGGTTCTCTTTTGCTCATTAGTTTTTTGTTCATCAGATTCCTCTTGTAAGTGAGATCATATGGTATTTGTCTTTTACCAACTGGCTTATTTCACTTAGCATAATACTCTACAGTTCTATCTGTGCTGTTGCAAAAAGCAAGAATTCCTTTTTTAAAAAGATTTTATTTATTTTATGTTTAGAGAAAGGGGAAGGGAGGGAAACATCAATGTGTGGTTGCCTCTCATGTGGCCTCCACCAGGGACCCGGCCTGCAACCCAGGCATGTGCCCTGACCGGGAATTGAACTGGTGACCCTTTGGTTTTCAGCCCGTGCTCAATCCACTGAGCTATACCAGCCAAAGCAGAATTCCTTCTTTTTTTTAATGCTGTGTACTTTCTCCTTTATTCATTCTTGTTAAATTCACTCTTCTCCATCTTTCAAGGACCCAAAACTCCTACCAGGATTTCCAAGGTTTATTTCAAATGCTTCTGGAAAACTTTTCTACAATCTTCCTAAACTAACTTTTATGTGCTTTCTTTCTGTCACTCTTGTGTCACATGCTTTACATTGTAACTATTTGTGTATTCACGATCTTCCCTACCAAATTTACTCCTGAGGGTAAGAACCGTACCTTGCTTTTGTATGTCTGTAGCACCTCATAAACTTGATCTATTTAAAGTAGGGGGTCAATAAATATTTCCTTGTAAAATTACTTGAGAGGACCATGTGAACTGGGTCCATATTTTAAAAGAATATCTGGATAAGTTGGGGAAAGCTATTTTGGGATTCTGAATTAGCTAGAATCTGAAACTTCAGTCATTTTTAATTTAAGGCATGACCATGTAGAAGATGATTATTGTCTTCTGAATAATTCCTATCATATTCTATGTGGGGCAATGATTCATTGTTTTAAATATACTATGACTCAACATTTCCTCAATTCTAAGGAAATATCCATGGATATGAAACAAACTGTGAATGACTTTTAGAAATAGTTGATTCACTAGACTTAGGGGCATCATAGTTTCCCTCAAAATACTAGGTTATAGCTCTTTATGAACAAATAAAAAACAACAACAAACCAATACAGACACCAGCCAGTGGCAACCTAAGCTAAGCTATGAAGTCAAATAAATGGAACTACCACTAAGGTTATGATATGCCTGGTTTTGTGGCAGAAAGATTTCTAAAACTAATTTTAAAATAGTTAAAAATACACTAGTCATCCTCAAAAGATTGTTAACTCTAGCACCACTTACAGAGTATTCTTGTGTAAAAATTTGGACATGAATCTAACCAAGCCTTGAGATTGAACAACCAGTTTGCAGGAAACATAGCATTTAGGGAAAGAAGCTAAATCATACCATGAGACCAGTACAGCAGCTGAGTCCAGGCAGTAAACCATTCCATAACACTCATAGCATGTTTTTGTTTTTGACAAATCAGTGGCATAAAGTAAAAAAAATACAAGAGACTGAGAACTATTTTAAAACATGTGAAAGAAACCTAAGATCCATAATAAATGCTATGTGTGGACCTTGTCTGGATTCTAATTCCAGAAAACTGACTATAAAAACATCTTTAAGATAATGAGTGTCTATCTCATGGGGTCTGTCAGTATTATGTCATGGAACAGTTTGTCCTCCACATATTCTAGGCAATTGTCAACAGTTAACAAGTCTTGCTCCAAGTGGTGAATGGCATTGTATACTTAAAACTACACAACAGCCCTGGCCCTGGGGGCTCAGTTGGTTGGAGTGCCATCCCATACACCAAAAGGTTGAGTGTTCAATCCTGCGTCAGGGCACATAACTAGGTTGTGGGTTGGATCCCCAGTTGGGGTCCATATGGGAGGCAACCAATCAATGTTTCCCTCTCACATGGATATCTCTCTCTCTCTGTGTCTCAAATCAATTAAAAAATATCCTTAGAGGATTAAAAAAACTATACAACCAAATCATTTGTATTAATGAACATACTATTACTCTAGTATTTAAAATAACCTTTGGTGTCAAATAGTACACAATAGCATAAATCATACAAATCTCACTGATGCCAGAGGGCTCATATGGAGGCCAAGTGAAAATGTCCAAGTTCTTGTCCCTGTGCAAGACAGGTCGAGAGGGAGACAGAGAGATTCAGCAGAGCACAGCAGATTTATTAAAGGGATGGTACACACTCAAGAAGGAGGGCAGTGAGGGAGAACTCAGGAAATGAGACTCTGATAGGGTCTAGGTGGAGGTTTTACCAGCTATGGGCAAGGGGAGTGATGGGGAGTTCCTGGTCTCCGATGTCGGCAAGGGAGGGATTGGTCCTGAATGGAGGGTCTTACTTGGATGGCAGAGCGGCTTTTAAACCATGATGTAGGGTCAACATGTCTGTCAACTCTGGCTGAGACTAGTTTTTCATTTGTCTCAACTATTTCTTACCCTGGGAAATTGGGAGGGGGCAGGAAGGGGACAGATGTTTAGTCACAAGACTCATCTACAGTCTGTAGTGCTCTGATCCAGTAGTGTGGGAGCAGCTGTCAATCAGCAGTGTCCTAATTTAGAAGCGGAGGAAATGGGTAGAGCCTGTGGCCTCTGTTCCCTATGTTAACTTGCTCACCTCATCATGATTATCATCATTATACTCATCTGTGTTAAAAAGACCATATTCCACCTCCCCAATTGTTGAGATCCTCTTTCCCTCAAACATGCCCTTCCATGCCCCTTATTAAACCCCAGGACTAACGTTTCCTCTGAACCCTGATGCTGATGAGCTAGAGGCAACAGAAACTCCAGGTCATGAGACTGTCGAGGAGAAGACACCAACTAGGAGTGTGCTGCTAGTATCCAGACATCACTAAGTAGGAATGGAAGTACCAATGAAATAGACTCTGAAGACCTAAGGTCTGGGCTTAAAAGAGCAGAGGAAAGGTTGGGATAGGGGAGAGTGGGAATCAGTTCAAGTATTCTGCTGTTCTTAATGATTCTCACCTTTTGTGTACAAAAAAGAACATTCCTAAATAAACTGAATAAAATCAAAAAAGTTTTCCTAGAAATTGAAAGACTGTCTTATCATCCCCACTGGCTTGGAGAGCCACCATAGTCTCCAATTTTCCCTGAGCTGCCCTTCCCCCACTATCCTATTTTCATATTGCCACCAGGGCTATCTTTCTCATTTGCAATTCTTATGTCACTTCCATGATGAAAACACCTTCATTTATCCACGAGCATGCCACAACTTAAATTCATGGTGTTGAGATAAAGTGCAACTTCTTGGCATGACTATACCCATTACCTATTTCTCTATTAAAAAAAATTACCCTACCCTGGGTGATGTGGCTCAGTGGCCTGAGCATCATTGGCCTGCACACTGAAAAGTCAATGGCGTGATTCCCAGTCAGGGCACAGGCCTGGGTTGAAGGCCAATTCCCCAGTTGGGGACATGCAAGAGACAACCGATGGGTGTTTCTCTTACACATCGGGTGTTTCTCTTACTCATCTGATGTTTCTCTCCTTCTCTTTCTCCCTCCCTTCCCCTCTGTCTGGAAATAAATAAATAAAATCTTTAAAAAAAGAAAAGAAAATGGAAAGCATACTGATACTGGGTTCCATTTTGGGAAAAAAAAATCAAACATTACCCCAAAACCCAGTGACTTAAAACAGCAATCATCATTTGTTGTCACTCCTGGTTACTGTGGATAGTTCAGGCAGAATACAGCAGGGATGGTTTCTTTCTGCTCTGTGATGTTTGGAGTCCTGCAAGACTCACTGGCCAAAAACATCCGAAGCTCTATCCATTCCATGTCTGATGGCTAATGCTGCCTGGGTGCTGGCTGGGGCTGGGGGCCAGAACACCCATAACTTAGCTTTTCCATTTGGTCTGGCCTTCTTTACAACGTGCTGAATTCCAAAGGCAAGGGTCCAGAGAGTAAGAGGAAGGCAGGGAGGGAGGAAGGGAAAAAGGGAGGGAAGGAAGGAGGGGGACAGAAACACACTGGGCAGGATCCATATTGTTCTTTATGACCTGGCCTTATGAGTCACACAGCACCACTCCTGCACATCCTATTAGTCAGGAAGGATATAGAGGTAGCTCAGATTCAAGTAGAGGGGACAGATACCCCACCTCTAGATAGAGGAATGTAAAATCCTGTGGGATGAGATGTATATTTGAAATTACAATCTGCTGCATTACATACCTGACCCTTCACCACCAACCTACCTCTTCATTCCCCTCTACTCCTTGCCACTCATTCTACACTTTGTACACTGACCTTCTGTTTTGTTTAATTTTTTTCTCTGAGCATGACAAAATTTTCTATGCTTCTTTACCTTTGTATATGCTGCCGTTATGCTTGGAATATCTTTCCTTCTCCCCATTAACTCCCTAGAGAAAACCTCATGCTTCAAGTCCAAAATCAGTTGTAGCATCTCTGCAAAGCTTTCTTGTCCCAGGTCAAAGGAGGTTAACTACAATATTTTCTTCGCTAGGCTCCTATATGTGCTAGGCATATTTCTGTTTTACAATATTATCTGTTTGAATTTTTATCATCACCAAACTGTAAGCAACTCACAGGAAAGGGCCAAGCCTTGTTCTTTTTTCACATTTCTCCTCATCTTTCCTAGATGCCAAACATTTGGCACTGTGCCCAACACAACATTCTCACTTACTAATGTGTGCTGAGTGGCCAAACAAAACTTTTAGGCAACCTTTGGAAAACTTTATCATTTCAAAGGCAAAGTGGCTCCCTAGACCTTCTATTGCAAATACATATATATTTTACCTCTACTATTGTCTGAAATGCCTTACTTCTTTATTTTATTTTATTTTATTTTATTTTATTTTATTTTATTTTATTTTATTTTATTTTATTTTATTTTATTTTATTTTATTTTATTTTATTTTATTTTATTTTATTTTATTTTATTTTATTTTTTAACATCCGATTACAGTTAACATTAAATATAGTATTAGTTTCAGGTGTACAGAATAGCGGTTGAACATTTATCTAAGTTACAAAGTGATCCCCCAGCAAATCTTACACCCACCTGACACCGTGTATAGCTATCACAATATTAGTGACTCTGTTCCCTAAGCTGTACTTTACATCTCCATTCCTATTTTGTAACTGCCAACCTGTACTTCTTAATCCCTTCACCTTGTACACCCAATCCCCCACCCACACTCCCATTTGGCAACCATCAGATGGGGAAGTGGTTGATCTCTTGTTTTCTTTTTCTATGAGTTTGCTTCTATCTTGCTTGTTTATTTTGTATTTTAGATTCCACATATAAGTGAAATTATATGGTATTTTTCTACCTCTGTCTGTCTTATTTCACTTAGAATACCATCTAGGTCCATCCATGTTGTTGCAAATGGAAGACATTCCTTTTTATGGCCAAGTAATATTCCATGTACCACTTATTCTTTATCCATTTGCTTTTTGATTGGAGCATTTAATCCATTTACTTTAAAGAAATTATTGATAGGAATGTAGTCATTGCCATTTCATTCATTGTTTTGAGATTGTTTTCGTAGTTCTCTGTTCTTTTCTTATTCTCTTACTCTCGTCTTGTATGTTGATGACCTTCTGTTGTGTTATGTTTGGATTCCTTTCTCTTATTTCTTGTATATCTTTTGTAGATTTCTGGTTTTGGTTACTATGTACTTCATATATACTAAGCTATTTTAAGTTTATAACAGGCTATTTTAAGTTGATGGTCACTTAAATTCAAACGTATTCTATAATCACTACCATTTTACTCACCCCCTCCATGTTTATGTTTTTGTCATTATTTTTTCACCTCTTGTGTGTGTGTTTGTGTGTACCTTCTGTTACTGTTGTAATTACACGTCATCTTCCCACTGTTTTGCCTTTTAACCCTTGTACTAGCTTTAGTGTTGGCTGATCCACTGCTTTTATTATGTGTTTGCCTTTGTTAGTGAGATTTTTTTTTCTTAGTGGTATTTTCTTATTCATAGATTTTTTTCCCCCTTCTTCTTAAAGAAAGCCCTTTAACATTTCTTGTAATGTAGGTTTGGTGGTGATAAATTTCTTTAGCTTTTTCTTGTCTTGGATGAAATAGTTAAAGCATTACATATGTGAACAAGGAAAATGGATACAAACATGCACACACACACACCTGGGAGTAGGGGTGGGAGAGAGAGGAAAATGGATGGTACTAAGGCCTCGTCAAGGCCAAACACTGACTCAGTTAAAGTATGGATGATGATGGGCCCTGTGAATGAACCTAGGGAAGAAAGGGTTGAGCACAGGGACACACGGGGGGCATGAAGGGGTAAAGCCACTAAGGAAGAAAAGAAACAGAAAGGGAAGTCTGTAAACATCAGTGAGTAATGCTGCTCTCACAATTTTGCCCTAAAGCAAATCTTGCTGTCTTCAATGGTCCCTGAACAAACTGAAGTGGGGGCGAAAGTACCTTGTTCTGCCTGACCCAGGTTCCTTAGCAAAAGGTAGCCCGGGATCTTCCTTTTTCTCCTGCCCTCTCACTGACTCCTCCAGCCCCTGCTGCCCAAGAGTTACTGCTCTTGTGGTTTCACAGGGCTGACAGGAGTAAGTGAAAACCCCTCCCAGCCAGGATCACACAGTCCTGGGAACCTCAGGTGGACCTTAGATCAGATACTCTGGTAAGATTATCATGAAGTCTGCAGTCTCATTCACAGTTATCCTCCTTCCCAGTCCCTTCATGCTGTTCTGGGCCTTCATTTTCTGTGCTTCTGCAACTGGTGTGTGTCTCTGGACCTGAGTTTCCTCATCTATTGTAAAGTGTGTTGGGTTTTATCACTGTTCCCCAAACTGCCCAAGCATAAGAACGCCCTGGGAGAGCCCAAGTTGTTAAACACACAGCAGCCTAGGCCCTTCCTTGGGAAACTGATCCAGCAGGCCTGGGAGGAACCTAGGAATCTATTACATTCAGAAGTGATGAGGGGAGTTTAGAAAAGCCTGGCTTAGATGACCTTGAACTCCCTTATTGAGCTTGAATGAATGATCTAAATGTTCCCTTTTGTACATGGTTATATAATTAACTTTCCAAAGTGACAGCTCTGATAAGGTTGTGCCATGTCAAGAAGTGTGGGCTTCCACCTCACACTTACAACTAAGCTACAAAACATCTATCAGTTGGAACCACCTGAAATCTGGCTGAATGGAAATCCTACAACTAGGGAATTAAAGAAGTCACAGTGGAACCGGTAGGAGGGGCAGAGATGCAGAACAGGCTAGTCCCACACCCATGTGTGGCAGGTAAAAATTGAGAGGGATATCACAGTTGCAGAGATCCTCCCTGAGGAGCTAGCTGAGTCCCAGCCCTATACCAGGACCCCAGCCGAGGGCTCCAGTGCCAGCAAGAGAAGTCCCCATAATTTCTGGCTGCAAAAATCAGTGGGGGTTGAGGCTGAGAGCAACAGAGGTCTTCTGGACTCACAGGCAGTTCCTTTAATGGGCCTGCACATAGACTTACTCACACTCACTCCAAGTTCTAGCACTCACATATCAGCTTAAAACACACCAGAGATATATGGGGAAGTTGGACATCAGGATGGGAGTTGGGGGGCAGCTTTCTCCCAGACAAGTTCCGGCAGAGGCCATTGTTCCTTTAATGAGCCCTCCCCCAACAGAGCCGGCAGGTGGAGACCCTGAGTCTCCATCAACCTGGCTCACACTGTTCACCCTGCCCTGGTGATTCCCTGGGGTCCTGCCCCACTCAGCTTTCAGGCCCACCCATATTTCACAGGAACTGATCTGTATCAGTTAACTTTAACTGAAATTCATTCTCATTCATGTAGAACTTGGTAGAAATACCTATACTATTCAAGAGATGCAGAGGACCAGAACAAAGGCAATAGCATTAAAGGTGGAGAGAAGAGGCAGGACAAGTGGAATGATAGATGAAAGATAAAAAACTTGGTTTAACACATAGACCAGTCGGTACCTTTCAGGGTATGGTAGCTCCATTATTGAGAGTGAGTTTCTACTCTTTCTTAGCAGCACCTTCAGGCATCTCACAACCCTTTCCTTTTCATCACTTTGCCTTCTGCTCCTATGGCCCTAGGAATTCTTCTCACCTGGGAATCCTTTGATTCATGCACAGACCCTTTTGGGACTTTTTCTGCTTGCCTGGCTATTTATAACGTTGAATGGCATTAAATTACACATCCCACATGTCTAGGACTTGCTACCATCTAACTCACATAATATCCCAGTTGGAACTCTAGCTCCTCATTCTACTACATCAATTTCTTAGCTTATCATCTGACTTACTTCTTACACATTCCTCTACAGGTATGTTACACTTTGCGTTCTTTTCCAAATTTTGCTCCAGTCTTCTTGCACCATGCTAGTTTTGCCTATGTGCCCTCCTATAATGTAGGCGCAGCTCAAATGCCATCCTTCCGAGTCCCATAGCCACTTTCTCCTCTTCTCCCTATAGCACTGCACACCTGTTGGGTAGAGCATGATATCCCCACTCTGCTCCCTGCTGGCCTGAATGAACATAGAACTCCTGATGTGAGATGATGGTTTACACATCTCAACCGTTCCCTGTTCCTAACACTGTTGTGGTTGTTTTTGTTGAATTGTGAAGATGTAACGTAATGACCATAATTCGCTCATACCACAACTTGTTTAGCTCAACTGTTGCCCTAATTCTTTATTCCACAGTTTTGAGAATAGCATTATAATATAGGTAAAGAGTTGGAATTGTTTTCCTTTTGTAGTTTAAAAAAATAATGCAGATATCCTGATATAAAATCTGTTGTGTTCTAATGAAGACATACGTTAGCACGAATATTATCTAAGGGGAAGTAGGAAACATTTTCAGTGGCTTGGCACAGTGAGTAAGGGAATAGTCTGGAGTAGATTAGTGTTTCTTGGTTTACTAATGTGTATATCCTAGTGTTCTGTTGATGTGCCAGCAATATTTGAGTAAGAAAAAAAACAAGGATAAACATATTCATAAATTATAATTTACTTGACAAAATGCAGCTTTTGCTTTGATTTCTACTAAACCACAATATTGTCATGACCAAGAGTTTCATATAATTTATGATATTCAGAGTAATGATTTAAAGGTTCTTTAAAATTATATTTAAAGTGTTCAAATTTGAATATATTTCATAAAAAATGAATTAAATAAACATAGAAACATTAAAATATTTCTCATAGATGTTTTCAAAGAAGTTACTTTCTAAAATATTTTATATCTTCTATTAAAACCAAAAGGTAAAATAGAAATTAATGTGTATTGAATTAATAAATAAAATTAATCCATTAAAATATAATTATATCTTACCAAATATATTTTTATTGTATTTTTCAATTACAGTTTATGTTCAATATTATTCTGTATTAGTTTCAAGTGTACAACGTAGTGTTTAGGTAATAATATAATTTACAGTGTTCCCCCCATATTCCCAGTTTCCACCTGCCACCATACAGTTGTTACAGCATTACTGACTATATTTCCTATGTTGTACTTAACGTTGCTGTAACTATTTTGTAACTACCAATTTGTATTTAAATTTCATCAGTATTTCACCCCAACCTCTCCCCTTCCATAACCATCAGACTGTATCTATGAGTCTGTTTCAATTTTGTTTGTTTATTTTGTTCTTTAGATTTATTTGTCTTTCTCTGACTTATTTCACTTAGCAGAATCCCCTCTAGGTCATCCACACTATCTCAAATGGTAAGATTTTGTTCATCTTTATAGCCAAGTACTATTTCATTGTATACATGTACCACCACTTTTTTATCCACTCATCTGTTGATGGGCACTTTGATTGTTTCCATAGCTTGTCTATTGCAAATAATGCTGCAACAAATAATGGTGTATATATGCTTTCAAGTTAGTGTTTTGGGTTTTTTTCAGATATATACCCAGAAGTAGAATTGCTGGTTCATAAGGCAATTCCATTTTTAATTTTTTGCATACTGTTTTCAATAGAGGCTGCACCAATCTGCAGTCCTACCAACAGTGCACGAGGGTGCCCTTTTTTCCAATCATCCCCAACGCATTTCTTGATTGAATTATTGATGATTGTCATTCAGACAAGTTTGAATTTGCATTTCACTGATAATTAGTGATGTTGAGCATCTTTTCACATGTCTATTGGCTTTGGGGAAGTATCTGTTCAGGTCCTCTGCCTATATTTTAATTGAATTGTTTTTGGTGTTGAGTTGTATAAGTACTTTATAAATTTGGGATATTAACCTCTTATCAGATGTATCATTGTTGAATATGTTCTCCCATTCAGTGGGTTGTCTTTTCATTTTATTGATGGTTTCCTTTGTTGTGCAAAAACATTTTAGTTTGATGTAGTCCCATTTGTTTTTTTTTTCTTTTGTTTCCCTGGCCCGATGAAATACATTTTAAAAAATATTACTAAGAGACATGTCAAAGATTTTACTGTTTTTCTCCAGGGTTTTTATGGTTTTAAGTCTTACATTTAAGTCTTCAATAAATGTTTTACTTTATTTTTGCATGTGGTATAAGAAATTGGTCTAGTTTCATTTTTTATACATAACTGTATAAAATTCCCAACATTGTTTATTGAATAGACTATCTTCACCCCAATATATGTTCTTGTTTCCTTTGTCAGATATTAATTGTCCCTATAGGAGTGGGTTTACTTCTGGGCTCTCTAATCTGTTCCATTGATCTATATGTTTGTTTTTCTGCCAGTACCATGCTGTTTTGATTATTATAGCTCTTTAGTATAGTTTGATGATACCTCTATCTTTGTTTTTCTTTCCCAGGATTGCTGTGGGTATTTGGAATCTTTCGTTGTTCTACATAAAGTTTTAGATTATTTTTCTAGTTCTGTGAAAAATGCCATTGGTGTTTTGGTAGAAATTGCATTGAATTTATGGAGTGCTTTGGGTAGTACGGACATTTTAACAATGTTAATTCTTCATATCCATGAACATGGTATATGCTTCCATTTATTTGTCTTCTTCAATTTCTTTCTTCAATGTCTTACAATTTTCTGAGCACAGGTCTTTTACCTCCTTGGCTAAATTTATTCCTAGAACTTTTTGATGTAATTATAAATTTGATTATTTTCCTAATTTCTCTTTCTGATAGTTTGTTAATAATGTATAAAAATGCAACTGAGTCTAAACTTTTATTTTGTAGCCTGCTACCTTAGTAAATTCATTTATCAGGTCTAGTAGTTTTTTGGTGGAATCTTCAGGGTTCTCGATATACAGTATCACGTCATCTGCAAATAATGACAGTTTTACTTCTGTCTTTCCAATTGGAATGCCTTCTATTTCTTCTTGTTTGAGTGCAGCGGCCAGGACTTCCTGTACTATGTTGAATAATAGTGGTGAAAATGGACATCCCTGTTTTGTTGCTGATCTAAAGAAAAAAGCTTTTAGTCTTTCCCCATTGAATATGATGGTAGCTGTGGGTTTGCCATTTTTAGGCCATTATGGAGAGGTATGTCCTCTCTATTCCCACTTTGCTGAGAGTTTTTATCATAAATGGATGCTAGATTTTGTTATCCGTTGATATGATTTTTATCCTTTCTTTTATTTATGTGCTATATCATGTTAATTGATTTGAGAATACTGTACCTACCTTGCATTTCAAATCTCACTCCCTCATGGGATATAATCTTTTTAATGTATTGCTGAATTCAGTTTGCTAATATTTTGTTGAGGACTTTTGCATCTGTGTTCATCAGGAAGGTTAACCTATAATTTTCTTTTTTGTAATGTCTTTATATTGTTTTGAAATCAGGATAATGCTGGTTTCATAAAATAAGCTTGAGAGCCTCCCCTCTTCTTGAAATTTTTGGAATAGTTTGAGAATAAGTGTTAGTTATTCTTTGAATGTTTGGTAAAACTCATCCTTTAAGCCATTCAGTTCAGGACTTGCGATTGTTGGGAGTTTTTTTTTTTTTTTAATTGGTTTCATTCAATTGGCTGTAATCAGT
>PVKM010045142.1:0-12045 GCA_004027735.1 Carollia perspicillata
ATTGACACATTGGACTTCATCAAAATGAAAAATTTTGTTCTTCAAAGGACACTACCAAGAGGGCCAAAAGGCCACCCACAGAATAGAGAAAATATTCACAAAGCATGTATCTGAGGAGTCCAGTATCCAGATTTATAAAGAACTCTTCCAGCTCAGCAACAAGAAACCAAACAAGGCAATTACGCAATGGACAAAAACCGTGAACAGCCATTTCTCCAAAGAAGGTATAAAAATGACCAACAAGCTCTTGAAAACAGACTCACTGTCAGTAGTCACGAGGGACATGTAGGTCAAAACCACAGTGAGATACCACTCCCTCGTTAGGATGGCTTTAATTAAAATAACAAATGTGAGGAGGATGTGGAAAACTTAGAACCCTCCAGTACTGGGTGGGAAGGTAAAATTGTGTAGCTGCTATTGAAAATGTTTGGCAGTTCCTTAGAAAGCGAAATGTAGATTTACCATATGACTCAGCAATGGCACACTCATGAGTGTCCCCCAAAACAGAAAAAGGGAGTTCAAACCAACACCTGTATGTGAAGATTCATAGCAGCATTATTTACGATAGCCAAAAGGCAGAAACAACTCAAATATCTCTCAACTGATGAATGGATCAAGAAAATAGGGTATATTCACATAGTGGAATATTATTTGGCCATAAAAGGGAATAAAATATTAATACATGCTACAACATAGGTGAACCTTGAAAACATTATGTTAAGTGACAGAAGCCAGACGTAAAAAGCCGTGTGTCATATGATATGAAATATCCGAAACTAGGCAAATTCACAGAGATGGACAACAGATACTGGCTGCCAGGAGGCGGGGAGGGAAGAACGATAAGCACCGTTTAATGGGCACCGTCTTTTTCGGGGGGGGTGATGAAAATATTTTAGAACAGGACAGTGCTAATATTTGCACAACATTGTGAACGTTCTAAATGTCACCAAATTTGCACATTAAGACAGTAAGTTTCGCCATGTGCGTGTTACCACGATAAGAAGAAGTGAATGCAAGGGGTCTGTAAAGAAGCGCTGGGCTGGCAGGATATTGAGGGCTTGAGAGTGTGGGAAGTGGGTCAAGGATGTGTTCCAGGTTTTCGACAAGTTTTAGATGCCATTTACCAAAATAGGAAATTCTCTATATAGAAATGGGAAGATCCTGAGTTCCCTTCTGGACGTGTTGTTGTAGAGATGCCTGAGAGGCAGACAGAATTTCAGAAATGTAGCTGGCTCCTGGGTATGTCTTCCTCATACTTCTTACTCGTATCTCAGGTGGCTGCGGCACCCCAGGCTTCCTGTCCATGTGACGGAAAAGAAGAAGGTGTGGAGGAGGGGGTGCAGGAAGAAGGGGAAAGAGCTTTCCCAGGAACTCTTGGCTCACGTCTCATTGGTCAGATGAGTGTGAGTGTCCAGCCTTTGTTGCTAGGGGACGTGGAAAAGTAATCGTGCTGGGCCCGCTGCCACTCCTAACAAAACTGAGATCCTGTTTATGAGGAAGACAGATGGATATCGGGTAGGCAAATCCCACTGTCTGCCGTGTGGTGTAATTAATGTCATGAACAATTCCAGCAGCATTTGGACAGAAAGCCTGGAAACTAATACTGGGTGGAGAGTAGAGAGCCTCTTAACTTGTCTTTGAGGGTAAGTGATTTTAGTTCATCTCATCTTTCCTCATAGCTCACTTGTATTTTTCAAAATTTAATCACATAGTAACTTTTCCTCAAGTCACTCTGACTTTCCAACATCCCCTGCGAGCCCCTGGCCAGGAAGAATAGCAGACATTAGCCTGCTCCACCTGGGAAGTTCTCTGTAAGGTAGAGTGTTGGTGCCGTGCTCTAGAAAAATGGACCACCACACAGATGGAAGCTATTGGGCTGGCCAAAAAGTCCCTTCAGTTTTTTCGGTAAAATAAAAGACACGTTTCTCATTTTTACCAATAACTTTATTGATTTGGATATTTTGAGTATGTCGGCTATCCCCCACTATTGACTGCTAGTGGGTAGAGGCCAGGGATGTTGCTAAACATCTTCCAATGAGTAAGACGGCCCCACAGCAAAGGGTTATTTGGTCAAAATGTCAGTAGTACCAAGAAATTTTGCAAACCACTTTTGACACAGTCAATCAGTCACAGCACCTTCTCCATACACTGCACAATCTTATCTTTTTTTGCATTTCAGTTGTGTTTTTACCTTCCTTGAAATAATAAAGCATAATATGACAAAAATGTTGCGTATCCTCTTCCACCTTCAATAATAAAATGGCTGCACAAAAATTCACCAATTCTGATACGTTTTTTTCGAATGCACGCTGATATGACAGCTGTCACCATACAATCTAACAAAGTTGTTTTAAATGAAATTAAAGACAACTAAGTGCTTCTAGAACTATCTTACAGAGAAAACTAAATGAACTTTTTGGCCAACCCAGTACGTTCTAACTTTTGTTTGACACATCGGCTATGGAGAGCATGTGAACTCATTAAGGTTTTCAGTCACCCATGACTTGGTGAAATATTCATTTTCTCATTCTGCCTCAGGTAGGATTTTTGTTGTTTGGCCTTTGCTCAAAGATGAGAACTTTTATGGAATAAAACAAACTTCCAGCTCTTCATGACTAAGCCTGATCTAAAATAAATTTAGTTTTAAGTTAGAGAAAAAGTCATGCCATTTAAAAAGTGTCAACTAGCACAAGATGACTGAATTTTTACACTTCAGTTTTAACATATAAATACCCTTGGAAACATCAGGATTGAAATGTCCGATGCTATTCCAGGCTCGTGCACTCAGAGGAGCAGTGAGCAGAGGCAGAGGCTGCCTCCTGGAAGGAAGTCTACGTCTGAGAATTATTTAGGGCAAGTGGTATCATTTTCCTGCGCTCGCCTCAGGAGACCAGTGTTTAATGTTTGCGACTCTAGGAGAAAATATCACCTTTCTCTCCTGTACCACAGGGCTCTGTTGCCTCATTTATAAAACATACAATTGCTCCTCTAGGTAATTCCACTTGTAAGCATAAAATTCTACTCTGCATTTTTTCTCCTTGTTGTTCTAAGGAAATGAAATGGAAAATTGAAAAGGCAGGCTGAAGGGTGCTCTAGAGGAAAGAGCCCTGCTCTGGGGGTCAGGGCTCAGGGGGTCCAGGAGTTGTCCTGGGCAAGTCCCTCCACTTTTTTAGGTTCCTATGTCCTCATCTGTTAAAAAGAAAATAAAGTGGTAAAAGTGGTGGGTAGGTGGAGGAGAGTTTGAACAGCTAATTCCCAAGGTCCCTTCAAGATTACATTTTCAGTGATTTTATTATGTGAGCCAAGGTATTGAACAGCAAATTTTGTTTCCTGCTGCAAATATGGGAAAAATGACTTCCTGTGGTGTAATTACTAGATTTTTTTCATAATCAGTGTTTAGCAATACAAAGCTAGCAATTGGTTAAATGCTTCAACAATGGGAAAGATAACATTTTTTATTTTTTTACAGATTTATAGTAGTCTATTGACACCAAATACATTCCATATAATTAAAGTGAACAGTCCGAGGAATTCTGACGCATGTACGCACCGATGAAACCATCACAACACTCGACATAGTGAACATGTCCACCACCCTCCAGTGTTTTCTCATCCCCTTTATGATTCCTCCCTCCCTTCTCTCTCCACCCTCCCCGGGCAACCACTCACTGATCTGCTTCCTGCCACTGTAGTTTGCATTTTCTAGAATTTTATATAAATAGAATCAACAGTATACCCTCATTTTTGTCTGACTTCTTTCATTCAGTATAATCCTTTTGAGATCCATGTTGCAGCGTGTATCAAGTGTTTATTCTTTTTCATTACTAAGTAGTGTTCCATCGTGTGGATATATCACAGGCCATCCATTCACATATTGAAGGGCATTTGGGTTCTTTCCAGTTTTTGACTATTACAACTAAAGTTGCTATGAACACTTGTGTAAAAATCTCTGTATGGAATATATTTCCTTTTCTCTTGGGTAAATATCCTAGGACTAGAATGGTCAGGGCATTCTATTGGTAATGTAAATGTTCTGTTTTTTTGTTTGTTTGCTTCTTTTTTTTAAGGAGACTGCTGAACTGTTTCCAACCTTTCTTTACCATTTGTCTTCCTGCCAGCAGTGTATGAGAGTTCCAGTTTTGCTGCATTCTTGTCAGCACTTGGTATGGTAATTTTTTCCCTTTGTTTTTGCATTAGCTACTCTAGTAGGTACATAGCGGTATCACATTATTGTTTCAATTTGTTTTTCTAATATTTTTTTCTCTGTGATTATTTATATACATTTTCTTGGTGAAGTGTCTGTCCAGAATTTTGCCCATTTCTTTATTGGGTTATTTATTTTCTTATTATCAAGTTTAGACAATTATTTATGTATTCTGGAAATGCCTTTTATCAGATACATTACTTGCAAATAGTTTCTTGTAGTACGTGGCTCGTCTATTCATTCTCTTGCCTGTGTCTTTCAAAAAAGCAGTTTTTATTTTTATAAAATTTAACTTGTCATTTATTTATTTGATGGGTTATGCTTTTAGTGTTGTGTCCAAGAAATCTTGGTGTAACCTAATGTCACAAAGGTTTCCTATGTTTTCTTCTAGAAGCTTTTTAAAAAATTTTTTAGATTTTGCATTTAGGTCTATGATCCATTTTGAGTTAAATTTTGCATATGAAGGTGATGTGAGGTATAAACCAGTTTCTTTCATTTTGCATATGGATATTCAATCATTTGTTGAAAAGACTATCTCTACTAAATCCTTTTTGCCATTTTGTGAAAAATAACTTGTCAGTTATGTATGGGTTTATTTCTGATCTTTTCATTCTGCTTCATTTAACTATTTGTCTAGATTTGCATCATCCTGTCTCGATTGTTGTAGCTTTATGAGTCTTGAAATTGGGTAATGTAAGTCCTATGTTTTTTTTTCAAAGATGGCTGGTTATTTGGAGGTAGGGAGGTAGGATTGTATTACAATATGAAGTTTAGAATCAGTTTGTAAATATCTATAAAAAAAGCCTTCTGGGATTTTGGTTGAGATTCATCAAATCTAAAGATAGAGAAGAATGGTGTTGCAACTATAATGAGTCTTCAGACCTGTGAACACAGTTTCTATTTATTTGCATCTTTTAATTTTTCTTTTAATAATATTTGCAGTGTGGGTTGAACGTTTTTGTTAGGTTTATCCTTAAGTGTGTCATATATTTTATGCTATTGTAATTGATACTGTTTTTAAAATTGTTGATATGTGATTGTCCATTGTTAGTACATAAAAATACAATTAATTTTATATGTTGTATGTGTCTTCTGCAACCTTGCCAAACTCACTTATTAATTTTAACAGCTTTTTTGTAGATTTCACTGGAATTTCTACAGAGCATATGGCTTATAGACATTTCAATTTCTTTCTTTCCAATCTAGATGCGTATGTATGCATGTGTGTCTGTATGTGTTTATTGCCTGAGTGCACTGGCTAGGACCTTAAAGGCAATGTTGAATAGGTGTGTTGAGAGTGCTCATCCTTGTTTTTTTCCTGATCTTAAGAGGAAAGCATTCAGTCTTTTATCATTATGATGTTAGCTACACATTTTTGTAAATTACTTAATTTTTTTACTCCTCACATGAGGATATGTTTATTGATTTTACAGAGAGAGAGAGAGAAACATTGACATGAGAGAAAAACATCAATCAGTTTCCTCTCCTATGCATCCCGAATGGGGATTGAACCCACAACCTAGGCATGTACTCTGAATGGGACTTGAACCTGTAACCTTTTGGTGTATGCTCCAATCCACTGAGCCACCCAGCCAAGGCTAGTGATTTTTATAAAGTTAAGGAAAACTCCTTCTATTCCTAGTTTGCTGAGAGTTTATATGAGGAATAGATGGTGAATTTTGTTAAATTTTTCCCCTGCATTTATTGAAATCTTATGGAGTTGTTTTGTTTTTCATTTGTTTATATAGAGAATTACATTGATAGATTTTTTAAATGTTAAACCAGTCTCATTTCTATTATCCATTTAGAATTTAGCATCTTATATTCACGAGGGATGGGTAATGAGCTGTGGTTTTGTTTTCTTGTAATGTCTTTGTCTGGTTTTAGTCTCAGGATAATGATGGCCTTATAGAATAGTTAGGAACTATTTTCCTCATCTTCAATTTTTGAGGGAAGGATTGCTATAGGATTAGTATTATCGCTCTCCTAAATCTGGGTAGAATTTGTGACCAAAGCTATCTGGACTGAAGTTTCATTTATTGGGCCGCGTTTAACTTCAAGTTCTTGAGTAGACAAGGCGCTCTTCAAGTTATCTGTTTCTTTTTGAGTGAGCTTTGGCAATTTGTGGCTTCCAAAACATTTTTCCATTTTATCTAAGCTATGAAATTTATTGTACAAAAGTATTAATACTATTTTATATTACCTTAGAATCTGTAGTGGTATTGCTTCTATCACTCCTGATATTAGTGACTTGTGTCTTTCTTTTTTTTTTTCCCTAATATGATTTAGCAATTATATTGTTCTTTCCAAAGAGCTGGTTTTGGTTTCATTGATCTTCTTTATTTCTTTTTCTGTTTTCTAGTTCATCAATTTCTGCTTAGATGTTTATTATTTTCTTTCTTCTATTTACTTTGGTTTTCATTGAGTCTTTTTCCAATTTTTTAAGATGAAAGCTTAGACCACTGATTTGAGACCATTGATTTTAAGGTTTCTCATCTTCACTGATACAGATGTTTAGTGCTGTGATTTCCCCCCTCAGCACTGCTTTAGTGGCATCCTCTAACACTTAATATGTTGTTGGGGTTTTTTTTCAGTTTAAACTACATTCTAATTTTCTTTTTGATTTCTTTGATCATGGTTATTTAGAAAAATGTTTAGTTTCCATATCTTTTGGGATTTTTCAGAGATCTTTCTGTTATTAATTTCTAATTTAATCCATATGGTCAGGCAAAATGCCTTAATTTATTCAGTTGGTTGTTTTCTTGGCCTCAGATGATTTTCGTAGATGCACGTGCTGATCCATACTTGGCTGAAAGGCCCCCTGCAGATCTCTGGATTTCTGTGTGTGGCCCTCTCTTCTCTGTACTGTATCCTACGGACCCCAGCTGTTTGATCTCCTCAGACACTTGGCTCTATCACGTCAACTCAGAGCATCTGCTGGGCTCCACCCGGATTCCCCCTCCCTGCTTCACAGCCTGGAAACTCTGTCAAGTCTGTATTCTTGGAGTAATCATAGGACTTACTTTTTTTTCAAGCCTCTTATATATCATTGTTTTTCATTGCCTAATGTCCCAGAGTCTTAATACAATATCCGTCATTCCATGTATTTTGTCTTATTTTATGTTCATTTCAGGTAAATGGGCAAATCTGGTCCTGTTACTCCATATAGCCAGAAGACGTCCTAGGAGAGTGGGGGCTAGCCGCCTAATCTTTCTCTTGGAACTTTCCCTCAGTCTTGGGGTCTAATGATCACAGAATAGCTACCATATCAGTGAGCATTATCTTTACATTTAATGCAGGATTTAATGCCAGCAATGCTTGTCCATTTCATTACAAATGCAAACTCTAGGGTCTGGCACAAATAATGCCCCTTTTTCTTATAAAAATCTTTTATTACAAAATCATAAGCATGTAATTTTGTAACATACAATATCATACTCAAGCACACCATATGACATTGTAGGTGAAATACTAACATTCAAACTATAACTTATTAAGCCCATATTATTACCCTTCCAACCACACTCAAGCAGGCCTTCTGCCAGACCCTGTATTCTCCCAAAAGTTCCCCTCACAAGCTGACCCTTATATCTCATTGGCCACAGAGAGGCTATTCTTATCTGAAAGTGAATCTGAGAAGGCAGGAAACAGTACTGTCCTGATTGGCTTATATGTAGGTGGGATGTACCACCCAACATATGGCCACCCCAAAAGGATTAGGGAAGGAAGGGGATAGGGACATAGGATATTGGACAGGTAACTAATAGGACATGCCACTAAGGCAACTAACAGTGTTTTCTACAGAAGGTGAGCTCATCGTTGTCTCTGCCCTGGGGCCTCTTTGCCTGCAGAGGCTTTTCTGATAATTACTTGCTTTCCAACCTCTCTCTAGCTGCTAAAGAGTCCTGTGTCCCAAGGGCAAGGGTGTGTGTGGGGGGTAACATTCCGGTGCTTTCTGAGGGCTACTACTTCTCGTCTTCAGAGTGGTCTTTGAAGCCCTAAAGTAGTAAGCCCAGGAGAAATCATCACACTGCTCATTGTTTAAGCTCCAGTAGTGAGATTTTCTATTATTTCCTTCTAATTAAGTTAAAATAGCAAGTGGACATAGCATTCAAGTGACATCTACTTCACTAACTTCCAAGGTCACCTTAGTAGATTTCTGAAAGGATCCATTGTTCTGCTTATCTTGCTGGACACAGCTCAGAGGTAATTAGAGAGAATGAGGATCCAGCTAAGTTCCTAGCATCCTTCCCAGCAGTCACTGCACCTAAGTGGGAAGTTTCAGACAGACGGATGAAGCAAGTCACCAGACAGCAAGCCATTTTATCTGGCCATTTCTGGGCAATTGGTCGGCGGTACAAGTTTGGGTCACTGGCAGAGCCTTCAGGCACTTAGGTGTTAACTTTACAGAAAAAGAAAGAGCAACCATGACTTTTACACCAACATTTTTAGCCCTAAGGTTGATTTATAGGTGTCAGGGAAAAGAGGACAGTAGTTCTTTTCTTCACCTTGTAAAAACAGACTTGACCTACTTCACAGTTTAGTCATGTAAAAAATACTTAGTAAAGAGAGTCAAATATTCCCTCTTTTCTGGATATTAAAATTACTTCTTCATGGGGCTTAAAATTTGTTTCATGAAACAATTGGACGAGTTTTCAGCAGAATTTCCTGCTTGGGCTAATGTGGCAGAGGAAGATTCTTGGGTCTGCAGTGTCCTCAGGTTTGAGTGGTTAAGAATGAACTCCGCACTGAACAGGATCTGAGGATGGTTTGGCTGTGGGAGAAAGGCCTGGGAGGGGCATCCGGCTTGGACGGGAGAGGACTGGAAAAGACAGGTCTAGCTTGGAAAATAATACTTGGCTAAAAGAGAGGACGGATGGAATCAGAGGAGAATTAACAGTCGCTCCACTGAGTGTTACTTTTTATATTAGTAAGGATGACCTAAGTTATGCTGCAGTAACAAACAATCCCCCAAATCTTAGAGGCTGAATACAATAACAGAAGTATATTTCTCTCTCACGCAAAGTCCTTTGCGGTCCAGCCAGCTCTCTAGGGCAGTTGTCTTCTGTGTGGTAACTGAGTTATCCAGGCTGCTTCAATCTTTGGGCCTTCTATTCCAGCAAAAGGCTTTCTCCACGATTGCCTCACTGGGGCAATAAAGAGCCTGGAGAATCACACCTGGGCATTTCACAGTCTCATCCTGGAAGTGAAGTGTGTCATTACATTATCTATCACAGGCAATCACTTGGTCCTGACCAACTGCAAGGACCAAGACTGAGAAGTACAGTTGTTCATATGCCCGGAATAGAAAAAAAAAGCCAAACGGATATTGATATATGCATTGATGTCAAACACAGTACTGTGATTCATAAGACTTCTCTTAGGGAAGAATACTGTGCCAGTTTGTCCCCTGATTCAGAAATTCTTTCCAGAAGGGGTTCAGGAGAAACCTTATGGTTGGAAGAGGATTTTGAGGGACTTACTTTGAAGCCATATTACATAGCAAGAAACAAGTATTCATATAGACTGAATATTTATTTCAGGAAGATTTGGAGGATGCTGGTGGAGGCCGTGGGTGAGCAGAATCCCCCGATCCCTCCTCTCTTCCTCTCCCCTGCCTCGTCCCTTACAGTGCCAAGCCTCTCCAAGTGCTTCAAGTGCATGCAGTGAGCACATGCTCTTTGGGTACCAGCCGGAACCCCAAGGGGCAGACCACCAAGCTCAGGAAGTACTGAGGAAGTGATGGCAGGCACCCACGAGACACTGGCTCCCCACAGCAGGGTACCTCAGTCTGGGCTGATATCTTTTTGCAATCTCTGTTTCCTACAAAGATCGGTATCTTCCACGCCTTGCAACGCAGTAATGTGTCTTCAAAAAAGCACAATTGACAGATTAGAGCAGCAATTTTCAACCTGTGAGCCACAGGATGTTTTAAAACAGGCAATACCTGACTGTTTAGCCAGGGGCACTGACCTCTTTTCCCTTAGATTGTCAAAGAAAAAATGACAACAGCCAACACAACAATAACTGTCCTGTGTGAATGACCTGTCTTGAACAATTAATATGAGACCATTAATAGAGTTAATGCCTGAAGAGGCTTTTAGAGCTGCATCTTATTGGTTACGTTGCATAATAAATTTGCATCTGATTGATTAATTCTAGGTATCAGAAATCATTATATACAAATACAAGCCCCTGATCTTTTAAAAAGTCACTTTGAAGCAAAAAGGATAGGTAATTACTATTATTTTTTTGGTAAATCAATCAAAATTATACCTATTTTTTTGTCACATCCACAAAAAGTATTTTTTTTTGATGTGCCGCAGAATTTTAGTAATTAGTTCTGTGTGCTGTGAGATGAAAATGTTGAAAATTGCTGGATTAGATTAATGCCATGAGTCCTGGAGCTCATCAGTCAGAACGGAGTCTGTGCACTGGTGTCTGAAAGAGCAGAAGAGTGAAGAGCGGCGCTTCGGCAGTTTGCTCAGCCGAGTGTCAGGGCTAAGCGCTCAGCCCAATCAGTGAACTGGGAGGAGGGCAGACAGGAAGCTGTGCCGCCGGATGATTCACAGCCCTCCATCCGGGATGCTCTTCTCAGTCTAGGGAATCAGAAATCAAATCACACGGCGGGGCAGGGACAGTGGGAGTGTTATCCTCTGAAACAGCTACGTTGGCCCTTCAGGTGATGTCCACAGCCATTCTCTGACCTGCCAATTGCCGCAACCATGTGTTCGGTGTTTTCTCAAGGCTCAGTCCGATATTTTACAGGTCTGCCCAAGGGACACCAAGAGGAAATAAACTTTTGTTTCTAAATGTTTCTTTTCTAAATGTTCCCTTTGTGCTAGTCTTCAGAGAAGCAGCTCTTCCTTCCTCCTCTCTGCTAAATCAACCAGGACAGCCCTCTCTGGTTATAGTGCCCAGTCTTATAATTCCTCTGAATTTTCCTGTCTTAGTCCTCAAATGATTCTCTGCTGTTCTGCAAACTATTCTAACAAGTGGATAATCAACAACTTTTCTGCATTATCAATTAGTGAATTAATTATTCAAATCAATGACGTTTAATTCTTCAGGTACATTGATCCATCCACTTATTTATTCTATTTAACAAATTCCCTTTGACTGCACAAAGACGGCGGTGCCCACCTTCTCCGCGCCGCTGCAGAGGCGCGTGGGCCGGCGCCTTCAGCACCAGTTTGAGCCTGGGAAGGACACGTTCCTGCTTTTCTGGACGCTCTCGAGGGGCCGGTGGCCGAATGAAAACATGGCTTGAAGTAGGGTCAGGGTCTCAGGGTCCGGAGTGGTATCCACATCTCTGGACTCTTGAAAAGTTCTCCAGCTTTCTTTCTACACGTGCACAGATATCAACCCTAAGGCAGCAGCTTATAGCCCAGAGACAGGACGCAGTAAGACAGTTCACATACAACCACAATTACAGATTTGGTCCAAGACTCGCTACTGAGATTGAAGGGGAAATTCGTCTTCCGGTGACCAATCCCCCTCCCCGGAGAGGCAGGAAGTCACCGAACAGGGGAGGCGTGGCCTGACGGCAGAAATGGCAGCCAAGTCGTGGGCACTTCCCTTCCACTGGTCCCAGGTCTCCTTTCGCCAAGAGGGTTCTTCTGTTTCATTTCCGTTAAGGAAAACAATCCAGAAGACATGGTGAAAACAATGAAGGCGCAAGGTCTGGGAGGGACCACTGCAGTTCCCCGGCGAGCAGGCCTAGAAACCCTTCCAGCCCCAGAGTTCCCAAGTCCGGGCATACAGTGCGTGCTCTATATTATGCTGAATAATATATATTATACCGAGTACACATATGAATACATATTGTATGGAATATAGGT
>PVKM010045144.1:0-12048 GCA_004027735.1 Carollia perspicillata
GCCTGAGTCCTTCCAGTCTCCTATGGCTATAGTCTTTCATAATTCCAGTGGTCCTAATTCTCATGGTGTTAAATATAAATAATATTCTAAGGGACCACACATAAGTGAAACCTCTTAAAATGATGCAGAGTGCATGAACTGGCTTCATAATATCATCTGGTCCTTGACAGTTCCCAAATGTATCACTTCAGCATGGATACCCCGACCTCGACACTCATATACCCCAAAGCTTATTTTCCATTTTTACATAAATGTATGATCAGTGACTAAAACTCTATAGATGAAAAAACAAAAAAGCAAACCCAAACTCCTGATGGATGACCTCCCACTCTGCTCTCCAGCCCACCCCCCACCATCAGAGTAATGGAAATTCCATTTGCAGATGTCCAGTCAGACCAGTGCAATCATTCTTAACTCCCCCTTTTTTCCCACCTCACCTATAACAAATGTATGAAATACGTGTGTTTACCTCTCACTGTACCATCTGCCACCACCCTGGTCTGAACACCCATTATTATTTTTCACCAAGAGTATTATAACAGCCTCCCAAGTGACCCTTTTGCTTTCTAACTTGCCTTTATAGTAAATTTTATAAAACACTTAGAGAAATATATGTGTGTATATATATACATGTTACAAAATATTATATATATTTTTTTAATATAACTCAAGTACTATCACACCTTTGTTCAAAAGCTTCCCAGTTTACTTAGTATTAAATCCAATGGCTTCACCGCATCCTCTAAAGCCCTATATTTTCTGTCCCCCAACTACTTCTTTGATTGTTTTGGCTGAGGTAGGTATTTCACTCACTATTTAAAGGTTACCTGTGACAAATCTGCATAACACCATCACATTTCAAATGGTTGAAACTAATTGAGAAAGTACACATTTTTTTTGCAAGTACTGGGTTGTTCATTTGAGAGCAAAGTTCATTTCGGATATATATCCCAAAGCACATTAAAAGTTAAAAGAAAAAGTAGGCAAGTATTCTATGTAAAGAAGGGTATGTAAAGTATTCTATGTAAAGTCCTCATTTCTGCATTAATTTTAATAAGAGATATACTGCTCTAAAGCAAAATGCATATTTTAGTCTAAATAATAGAATTGGACAACACATGTTCTTCATATCTTCATAGCATTAACACAATTTACTCTCATAAATATACTCAGAAGTTGACTGTTTTAAAACCTAAAAGAGCCAAGTAGCCCCCAAAGTTGAAGTCACTAAGCACAATCACCACATTAACATAAAACCACTCTGTTCTTCAACCATCGCTCCCCTGTAGCTGCATTACCTTCCTGATCTTTCTCCAATAAACTCCACACAGCCTTGTCTCATGGCACTAGTACCTGAGGCCTTCTATACCTAGTACATCCTCTCCCTGCAATCCACACAGCTTCACCTCACCCTTCTTTCAGGTGTTGGCTCAAATATTATGTACCCTAGTGGCCTTCCCTGATCACCCAATAGAAAGTTGCAATACTATCTCCTCCAACCTGTTACCTGGAACTCTCAGTTTTCAGTCTCCCCCTGCCGTATCCCATCTAAGCTTACTCTAAGTCAATGTATGTATGTTTAGAAATGAGAAGAAGATTCTTTTCCCCTATATTAGTTATCTATGTCTGTATAACAAATTACACCAAGTTTTTGCAGCGTAAAATAACAAACACGTATTACCTCACAGGTTCTGTGAAATGGGAATCCAGACACTGTTTTAGGCGTCTCTGGCTGAGGGATCTTCACAAAGCTACATAATCAAATTTTCAGCCAGGACTATAGCATCTCAAGGCTTTACTGAAGGACGAGGCACTGAGCAGCTTCTTGTCACATGGGCTTTTTCATAAATCAGATCACCATATGCCACTGGCTTCCCTCACTGTGAGCCAGGAACAGAATGAGAAAGAACAAGCAAGATGGAAATCACAGTCTTTGGGTAATCTAATCCCTGAAGTGACATCTAATCATGTTTGCCATATTCTATCATTAAAAACAAATCACTAGGTCCAGCCCATATTCAAAGGTGAGGGGATTACATAAGCTTATGACTTCCAGGAGTAAAGCTCACCCAGGACCACTTTACAGGCTGCCTACTATGTTCCCTGCTAGAACCTAGATTCGTGAGTAAGTAATACTTACTGCCATGTGCCAGATCACAGACCAACACCTGGCTATATAGTAGTCACTTGGTATTTAACTGTTAATTATATGAACTATATTATTATCCTCCCTTTGCTTTCTTGCCTCGGTCTTGCATTCCCACTGTAATGGGAAGAGATTTTCTGTGTTGTCCTAGATTTAGAATTGTATGTCTACCTGTACTCTCACTGAGAGATTTTTCCTTCTAATCCCAACATTCGGAACATGTTTCCACTGTGCCCGCCCTCAATGCTTAGGTCACATGGCACTACCATCACCAGCACTCCTCAGCCCCAGTGCTCCTACTCCCTGCAACTTCTGAGTCACGTGGTGCCTGGACCACAAGCCTCGTGGTTACTTGTACATGTCTTATTTTCTTCAGCACCATGTGCTCACCCAGTGTAAGTCCAGCCAAGGCCAGATCACTGCTTGTCTACATAGCTGTCATAGAGCACCTGTCAGGGAACTTGTATACTGTAAAAATTGTGCACCTACTGGTGGCAAATAAGTTTGGGTTTCACCCTTTTGCTATTCCCAGTTCTTATTATATGTTCTGTCAATAAGTGTTGAGTAATTGAAGTCAAGTTTTGGAATAATTTGTAATTAATGAATAGCATGAGCCTCCAGTTTCCTTTTGATTCTGTGATTTGCCAACACATTGGGTAAGTGTCTTGATTCTAACCTTAGAACTAAAGTGGAGTTTTCTATCAATCTATGGATCTCTTTTCAAGGGGAATACTGGTCAGAGAGAAAACCAGAAACGTAAGAGAAAACAATGAGGCAGACTATAAAAACTAAATTGGGCAATATAGAATAGAGGGATAAGATATGAATAAATTTCCTTTATAAATCCTTAAGGTTTCAAAGGTGGTTCATGTGGAGTGTCTTCAAAGCATGTGAAATTGCCTAGATTCACATTTTTTAAAAATTTCATCTTCGAATCCTTTGGGAGAGCAGCAAGGAGGGCCCAAACCAGACTAACACATGTTTCTCATTAACTACAACATCTACAGAGACTGATTGCTCAATGCCCCTGGGACCACCTACTACTGATGCATGTTGAGAGAGTAATCCAAGCTCTGGAGTCCTCCCAGTCACAGGGATTTGTTGTACACAGGGATACTCAACATGGAGTTCAAGATTGCCTGTGTAAGTCAGTATAATAAAAATTATTTTCCTAATTTCACAAACTTGGCTAGAAAACAGAAGCAGTAAATAAATGCTTTTGATAGCATAGCAAAAATTTGCATAAAGACAAACCAAGGATTTTAGGAAGATTAATATAATATATAATATAATATAATATAATATAATATAATATAATATAATATAATATAATATAATATAATATAAAGATCTATCACAGCTGCCATATTGTCATTCTGACCTAAACTTAGCTGATAATTGTCAAAAATCTTCTCTTGGCCCAACTACACTAGCCAGTAAAGTGGCTGCTTACCACCTCTAAGAGGCCATAAGTCTTCTCTTCCTAACTTTCAGAGAGCCAACATATCACAGCTGTTCTGTGGCCATCTCAGAGTTTGATATAAATCAAAAGTTGTAATTCACCTTGCTTAATGCATGTGTTTCAGAAGAATGGCAGAAAGAATAGAATCGGATCCATATTTTACTGCCTCTATGCAAATAAGCAGAATACCCTGTGGGGGAGGGTTTCAGGCTATTTATGCCATTCAGGTGATAGTAAACATGTAAAACTGTGCTCCGAATCAAACCAGAAGTTAAAACAGACCTTGAGGATGGTAATGGTTCTCATTAGAAGTCAAGCAGATGAGTCTTATCCCTAAAATAAGCACATGGCATTTTAGTAGCTTGATGTTTCAAATGTCAAAAGGTATCACCATATGTGCCATAATGTGTCTGTGTGCGTGTGCATGTGTGCACACATGTAGACAGGCCTGCATACCTTAACACAGCAAACCACATTTGTATCCTCTTATCCATCTGTTCTGACAGCAGTGAACAGTCTACGGAGTCTTAAAGCATATGGGTTGCGGGGTTGATTTGACTTAAGGGCAAAGCATTTTCCCAGAGTTTTGCATGCTTTAATCGAAACATTTCAGAGCTCCCCTCATTGTTCAGAAGCATTTAGTGCAGATGGCAGGGGTCTATCTAGATCATTCCTGCTGACAAGTCACGAAAGACAATACTTATCTAAATCTTTCTAAGTTCCAATGGCTTGTCTACTTCACATGCAGTACAACTTACCTAGATTTTCTGCTTGTTTTCTCAGCTGCCAAAAATAGGGAAAATATATATGGAGGTTTTGGTTTGGATCTTCATTTTTGTGTTTCTGGAGATTTAACTACATTTTAGTGAGAGCATTGGTTATTATAGACACAGGGAATGATCAAGACTTCATCTAAGTTGGAATCCTTGTTCAATAACAAAGATATTAATATGCATTGCTCAGCCCAAGTGTGTGGACTGACTGCACAGGTTGAGTGAGTGCATGATGGGTCCTATTTGGGAAAATGAAAACCATTGTCATTTAAAAACAAAAATAAAAACAAACTCAGCGAACAACTAGAACAGGAACAGATTCTCAGAAATGGAGGTCACATGGAGGGATATCACCAAGGAGTGGAGAAAAATAGGGGAAAAGGTACAGGGAATAAGAAGCATAAATTTGTAGGTACAAAATAGACAGGGGGAGGTTAAGAATAGTATGGGAAATGGAGAAGCCAAAGAACTTACATGTACAACTCACAGACATGAACTGAAGGTCGGGGATATGGGTGGGAGGGAGCAGACAGGGTGGACAGGAATAAAGGGGAGAAAAAAATAATGGGACAACTGTAATAGCATAATCAATAAAATTTATTTAAAAAATAAAAAAGTAAAGAAGGCAAGTATTTCCTTCTCTTGTCCTCACTTTATTTTGCTATTTTGTCTTTCTTTGAATGCACTTTTCCAGCTCCATCCTCTAACAAGTATTTCTTTATAATGCCTGACTGTACTTATCAGAATAAAGTCATCTATTACATCAATAAGAATTAGCTCTTCATTGCACTAGCTACCTTCTAGAGAAACTTCGAAGGAGAGAAAATTAAATAAATTAATCTTTAATTGTGTATTTTAAAACCGGTAAGATCTTCTTGAGGAAGAGAAGTCAGGAACACAGGGTGGTGTTAGCATTCTCTTGGTTGTGCCACATCTCCCCAGAGAAGAAGACTGTGTTTAAGGTCCATTTTCCGCTCATATAATGAAACACATTTAAACAACGTCTTGGGAAATGTTTCAACTTAAAAAGTTACGTCTAACAGGAAAACAATCCCCAGAAATATTGGTATAAAAATGGACTACTTCTAAATTACTTTATTAATTATTCACTTTAAAGAGGAAATATAGTACATCAACATCTCCCTCCTTTTTATTTTTCCTGGTATTACTAAAAAGAAAACTACCAGAGCTGAATAAACAGTTTGAGAGCTGAGGTATCAGTTGATGGGATCAAACTCGATCTCTCTGGAGTTTGAAACTCTGGTCTTAGATGTCAGAGGTATTAGTATAGGAAGTGGGGAATGAGACTAGATTCCCAGTTTCATCATTTAATAAGTAAAAAGCAAAATCACCTTGATTCTCTGTTAAGCATACCTAAAGAAATCTATGCCAACTCGATCTTGTTCCATTAGAAGTTTTTCCAACTAAACTATGCAAACTGTACCATGATCACACAAGAACAATAGATGAACCATGGTCTGTAAAGCCTATCCATTTCTGCCTTAAGTTAACAATGACAAAAGTGTACACATAGCTGAATCTTGATCCAGACATAAATCGATACATCACCAGAATGACTGGTGTGACAAAATCCAGAACTGATACCTATAGTTAAGCAATTACTCTACAGATTGAAGAGATGATGAAAGATTGGGGAAAATGATATCAATATCTATAAGCAGCATAGAAAGAGATATGAATTACAACCCTTGTTGTACCACAAATATCACTTATTTGCTTTTAGATGAACATCTGAGAAAGGGGTGGGGACACCCAAGGGAAAGCTTTCTTGCCCAAAGTTAAGATTTATATTGTAATGAATGTTTCCTGAGGGCAGAGATTTTGCCTGTTTCTGATTCTCCTTTTTCACTGTTAGATATGCAATGATAACTGTGCGGAGGTGCTTCAGGGGAAAATTTCCAAGGCATGTTGGTTTTGGAGTGGGTATAATACATCCTCCCACCTGCCTATTGACATAGTCTCCCAACTGGTCACTTCACTCTTATTCTCACTCTGTACGCCTGTCTAGTCTTCAAACAACACAGTGAATTTTTTTAAAGATTTTGTTTATTTATTTTTAGAGAAAGGCTAAGTGAAGGAGAAAGAGAGGGAGAGAAACATCATTGTGTGGTTGCCTCTTGCATGCCCCCAACTGGGGACCTGGGGGCCCCTGAACCCTCAGGGCACAACCGCATGTGCCCTGACCGAGAATCAATCCAGCATCCCTTTGGTTCACAGGCCTGTGCTCAGTCCACTGAGTTACACCAACTAGGGCCACAGTGAGTTTTTTTCCCAAAGCAAATCCCTTCCACTGCTTAGTAGCCCTTTTTGACTCAGCCCTTATCATGTGACTTCCTCTCTGACCACTTCTCCATCTTCTACCACACTCCAGCCACACCTGAGTTAAATTCAATCCTTAACACTCTCAAGCATATTTTATCTTCCAGCTTTTGAACATAGTTTGCTGCTCTGCTTGGAAAGTCATGCCTGATTCATTTGGCTGGCCCTTCTGTTCATTCAAATCTCAAATAAATGTTTTTAAATAAAAACAGGAACCACAACAGCAACCAACACTTTTACAGCCTCTATCATGTGCCTACCACCATGCTTTACATACATTAACTTATTTAATATTAATAACAAACCTACAAGTAGATTCTATAGCTACCCATCTCATTTTCAGATGAAGAAACAAGGCTTAGAGAAGATAAGAAAACTGCCTCAGGTCAGGTGCTAATAAATAATGAAAATAAATTTGATCCCCTATCTGAAGTTCATTGTTTTAACTGCTTCATTATTCTCTCTCAGAAAATTGCAACCCAGTTACCACTTATCACATCACTCTATTTTAATTTTCTTAATAGCACCTATCACCACCTGCATACTTTTGTATCTATTCATTTGTTTATCTATGTATCTATTTGTTTACTTTTACAAATGATCCTATAGTTATCTATTTTCTTTTCTTAAAGTGTAGTTTCTTTGAGGTGAACGTGCACTTCGGCTTTGTTTACAGCAGGGCAGCTGACATCTGCAGCAGCTCCTAGCCTGTGGGAAGCAGCCATCGAACACCTGCAGAAGGATGAATCAGAAACCAAACAACTGTGTGTCTTGCTGGCTGCCCCCTTAGACATCTAAGGCTGTGAATGAATCTGACCATTCCGCTTAAGGGTTTCAGTCCTTAACCAGTAGTTTACCTAGAGGTGTTTAAACCTGATGGTCCCCCCTGAGCCACCTAAGAGGGAATGCAGCATAGTAAGAAGGATGACATACGGCGCTATGAAGTACCATAGCCTCGGTTTAATTTCCAAACTCTACATTTACCATTTTAACCTTGCTCATCTCAGTTGCTTCATAATTACCGTATCTACTTCTTAAGTGTTGCCATGAAGATTAAATGTAATATTATTATGGCACAGTGCCTGACACATATGAAACACATATAAATATTAGACATCAAAATAATTATTACTTAACCAATGACTAATTTATAAATCAAAATGGCAATGAACTTAGTGTGAAGAATACTCCAGTTAGACAGAAAGCACATTCACCCCCTGTCAGAGAAGGCTATGTGGGAAAGCAAATTACAATCAGTTGTTCGGTAAGTATAAAGTCAAAGTAAAAGGAATTGAGAGAATTTGAAAGATATTTTAACCAAGCAACAGCAGCTCAATGAATCATTCTTCCCGACTACCAGACAGTTCTCACCAATAGGCCAGAAATCCAGCCAACAGGGACACCTCCTTTCACAAAGGCTATACATTCTCCCCCTGCAACTCGTTGGAAATCTTTATTCTCCAGCTGATCTCAACATTCTTTAGTATTTTCTAGTTCTTTCTGTTTAGAAAAGAAACCTACTCTAACAGCCATTCCAAGAGGCACTCACTCCACTCTGTATGGGTCCTCACATGAGAGCCTTTTCCTGGTGACCCCTTAAAGTAACTGAGTTCCCAAGTGACTCATTTCAGAGTCTCGAGAAATAATCTATTTGGCTCAGACAAGTCGTTAATCATGTTGGGGTCAACATGTTAAAAACTACTCTATTGTTTATGTGGAGGTCAATGGTAGAGGGAGACAAAGAATTGTACAAGAAAGTCAGTTGAGGCTTTGGGAAATGAGGCAGTTTCTAATGTACAAGGATACGTCTGGAGGAGCAATGGCTCACAGATTGAGTGTGCATCTAGATATGCTCCCTTTAATAGTCCACTGCCAAATAAAAAACTACCTTTACATTTTTGTTTATATCTCTGACCCCCTTTATATTGGAAGTACATAATAGTACATAAAAGGATGTGCTATTAAATTATATAGCCTAAGTTTGATTCCCAAACCTCCTATTTACTGTATTAACTTTACTCATCTTAGTTTTTTCATTATTGTATCTCATACAATAATAATGAAGTAAGTGTATCTCAACACTTACCTCGTAAGTGTTGTCATGAGGATTAAATGTAATAATATTCCTTAAGTCCTTACCACAGTGCCAGTGCCTGGAATATATTAAACACATAAATATTAGAAATAATAATAATTGTTATTATTTAACCAATGACAGAGGCTTTGCTTATGACAATAGTAGTACAAAGCTTTCAAATACACCGAATAGTATAAAATCTTTCCTATTTTTGAAAGAAAAATAAGTTCTCAAAAGGATGCTACGGAAGAGGACCATTGTGAAGTCTTCCAGTAATTCCGCCTCCTGAACAATAAGAGGCTTTGTCCACACTGCTGGCCAAATACATTGCTAGAATGCCAAGTGACTTAACTCTTACTTCCCAAGGTTAATGCACAACCCCACAGGAAACAAATAAAAATAACATTTCATAGTCAAATAGGACTAGGAAATACTTTCCAACCTTTTGGAAAGTTACAATGCACATTAGCATATTAAGAATAATAAATATTTTATTAAAACTTAGATCAAATTTTCTTTATTTACCGGTCTTATTTGACAACCATCAGCCCTTCTTTGCACACTTTTTTTTTTAATTTCATGTTTATTATCTCACAAAAATAATATTCTGGCAGGGCATTTTGTGAACACTTCCTTAGGCAGAGATTCCAGGGCAACTGGTCTCTTCCTCCTTTCTATTTGAAATATGTACAAAAACTGAAAAATACCCCCACAGAGCATCTGACAGATGCAATGATTTCTGACTCTTAAATCTTGCCCTCAACTGCAAGGTCATCTTTATTGTAGCAAACACAACAATGACACCTCTGCCCCAGAATGATTTTCATGCAATGGTCCCCAGAACCTGTGAATATGTTACCTTAAATGGCAAATGGAACTTCACAGATGTGATTAAGGGTAAGAACTCGGAGATGGAAAGATTACCCTGGATTATCAGGGTGGGCCCAATGTAATCCTACGGACCCTTAAAATAAAGATCCTTTCCTGGCTGAGATATACAACCATGAAAGAAGGATCACAGAGATGGACATGACAAAGAATTGATCTGCCTTTATTAACTTTGAAGATGCAGGAAGGGGACCATGAGCCAAGAAATGCAGCAGCTTCTAGAACTGGAAATGACACTTTGCTTAGAGCCACCAAGAACACAGAGACCTAATTCTCCAACCATGAGGAAATGAATTCTGCCAGTAACACAAAAGAATAAAGAAACAAATCCTCCTCTACAGCCTACAGAGGGGAAAATTGTCTGATGACACCTTGATTTTGGCTTACTGAGACCTATCTCAAATTTCTAGCATGCAGCTAGATAAAAAAATAATATTAGAAGATATTGAAGTAAAATAATAAGATAATAAAATTGTTTAAAGCACCTCACTTTATGATAATTTCTTACAGGAGCAGTGGATAATGGGTACAATCATTATCTTTACAAATAACATTTTTGATTATTTAATGTGTGCCAGACTCACATATATTCATTTAGTATGTACATGCATTAATCCAATTACCCATCAATCACTCCTTTAATCCCCACAACTATCCTAAGAGATAGGTGTTATTATATTCCTTATTTGTGTGGTGGAAACTGAGGCACAGAGTATAGGAAACTTCCCAGGGTTCAAGTGGTAAGCAGCAGAACTGAAATTCAAATTCAGGCCATGTATCTAGACTCCAGACTCTGATTGGTGAGGAACACCAGCTCAGTGAGGATCATTCTCCAGAAAATAGTAGTCTACATAATATCTACTCGTCTAGTAAAATTAAATTATAAATCCCTATCTTCATATTTATTTCAGACTCCAAAATTTCTACTGCTTTTCAGATGATGTAAATATCAGGACCAAGATGAACATGAATTGTCCTAATTTTATTAGCTCAACTTCAATTTTATACACAAAAATTTGTTTCCAATTAGTTGTAGACCTTGATTTTCTAAGAAATATTCTCCATACTCTTTCGAAACCCTCATCCATCATTGGCGAAATATTGAACATCTGAGTGTTCTATTTATATAACACCTATCTACTATAAATTCAGGCAACTTATTAATTAATTAAATCTGAGCTTATTATGTGCTCAATATTGTAGATAACAGAAGTATAAAAAGAAGTATATAAGGTGTAGCCTTAGACTTCATAATTTGTACAAGTTTAAGAAAATAAAACATTTGCATCAAAATAAATTTTTATTAAATTCTCGGCTTGCAGTAATTTCCTCCTTTCTCACCAGGAACAAGATTAGTTGAATATTCCATAGTTTAGTATTGAATAAACGAGAAGCCAATTAATTTATCACTGTTTTAGATCTCTTTTCTCAACTTTTTAAATAAAATTTACATAATCTAGGATTGAACGTCCACGTTACATGGTTGGAAACACACTCACAGATGTGCATAATACAAATAAATACACACACATATGTTCCCCTCATAGGGGAAGAAACCTTTTCTTTCTTTACTACTAGGTTCTTTGGCTGGTCTAATAATAGTTAAACTGACATAAAACAGATAAATAGGAGTAAAACTAATTTCATATGTTCAGGAGCTTATAAAAATATGACACTCAAAGAAGTAACCAAAACAGGCAGCTTTTACACCTTTTATACAAGGAAACAATAAATTTGTGAACATTGACAAGAAAAAAGGGTTTCAGTTGTAGTAGTAAATTAATGAAGAAGTAATAGGGTTTGTCAGCCCTATTATTAAGCTTCATTTGTACAGCTTTCTCAGCCCTAAATTCCCCATCTCTGGCATTCCTACCCTCCTGGTACAGGTTAAATACCTTTCACATGAGAGGTTTATTTCCTACTTTCATGGTACAGGGGACAGTCAGAATGTCCATCTTGCACTGGCTCTTTTTTAAGTAACTTTAATTCAAAATAACCAATATCAAAGTGGCATATTTTGGGTGGCATATTCTATCTTCCTCTCCCTCCAACCTAACTTCATATAATCTAGTCCTCCTACCCCTAAAGTGTCCCCCAAATATATTCAGGAACCCGATTCATATACTCCATATACATACACAAATATGCAAAGCATGATTCCTTCCAACTACCTAGAATGGCAAGTCCCAAATTCGCTGTAAGGACTAGCCTTCTATAACCAGGGAAATAACCCTGAATACATCTCTGAATAAACATTGTAATGTCTGTGAAAATATAAAGGACAAATGTGATGCAGAAATCCACTAAGTTCTCGCTCTTTGAAAGGACCACATCTGATAGCTATTAAGCCAGCAGAATTCTT
>PVKM010045145.1:0-11961 GCA_004027735.1 Carollia perspicillata
CTCTCATTTTCACTTAATTCAAAATGTGTTCTAATTTTTCATGTGATTTCTTCTTCGACTCATGGATCATTTCAATGTATAGTGTTCAAATTCCAAATGTTTGGGCATATCCCAGATGTTTTCTATTATTAATTTCTAGTTTAACTCTCTTGTGTTTAGAGAACATAGTTTGGATGATTTTAATCCTTTTATGTTGAATGTTTTTACATGGCCTCAGAATATAGTCTGTCTTGGTAAATATTCCATGTGCTGTTGAAAATTACGTGTATTCTGCTAAAGCTGGGTGGGGCCCTGACTGGCACGGCTCAGCTGGTTGAGTGTTGACCTGAAGAGCAAAAAACAAAAGGTCTTGGGTTTGATTCCTGTTCAGGGCACACGCCAGGCATGCAGGAAGTGATTAATTGATGTTTCTGTCACACATCAATGTTTCTTTCTCTCTCCTTCACCCTCCCTTCCGCTCTCTCTAAAAGTCAATAAAATATTTAAAGTTGAGTGGAATGTTCTAAAAATATAAATTAGGGCAGATTGGTTTAAAGTATAGTTTACATCTTATACTTTTTATCCTTGCTTATTCTATTGCTATATTTATGCTATTAGTTACTAAGAGAGTGGTGTGGCAATTTCCAACTATAATTGTTTATTTCTCTTCAGTTCTGTCACTTTTTGTTCTGGGCGTTTAAGAGTTTATAATTCATGCATACACATTTCTTATTATGTTTTCTTAGTGAATTGAACGCTTTGTCATTATGAAATACCCATCCTTATACGTGGTAGTATTTCTTGTTCTAATGAACACTTTGCATGATAGCCACTAGGCAACATAGCCACTCCAGCTTTCTTTTGATTAATGAACATGATATATTTTTGCCATCCTTTCACTTTTTAAGCTATCTCTTGCAAAGTGGTTTTCTAAGACACTATAAAATTGTCTTGCCTTTTAAAATTAAATTTGATAATCTGAAACTATTTTTTAAAGATTTTATTTATGTAATTTTAGAGAGAGGGTGATGGAGAGAGAAAGATAGGGAAAGAAACATCAGTGTGTGGTTTCCTCTTGTGTGCCCCCTACTGGGGACCTCACCTGCAACCCAGGCATATGTCCTGATTGGGAATCAAACCGGTGACCCTTTGGTTCACAGACCCACACTCAATCCACTGAGCTATGCCAGCCAAACCTGACAATCTCAGACTTTTAAATTGGATTGTTTATACCATTTACATTTCATGTAATTGTCAATATTATTGGGTTTCAATCCTCCTATTTCTTGTCTGTTTGTCCCACCTATTTTTTATTCTTCTTTTTCTCCTTTCTTGCCTCTATTAGATTGAGTATATTTTACTTTTTTTTCTGTAATTTCTTCTTAATTTAATATTTATTGTATTTTTTCCATTACCAGTTAGTCCCCTGATGTCCCCTTCTTCCCAGCAGTCACCACACTGTTGTCCGTGTCCATGAGTCCTTTCTCCTTTTTGCTGGATCCCTCCAGCCCCTCAGCTCCCCTCAACTACCTGGCATCCTGCTCTCTATCTATGAGTCTGATTGAGTATATTTTAGTAATCCACTATGTCTATGCAATCGGATTATTAGCTCTGTCTCTTTGTTTATATTTTAATGTGTTTGTCTTCCCATATTTAACTTACTGTAGCCTATTCTCAAATAATATTATGCCACTTCACTTATAATGTAATAAGTGATGTACTCTTCCATTTCCCCCTTAATTCCTCCATGCTATTGTGGTTGTACTTTCTACTTCTGTGTATTTTTGTGACCTCCACAATACATTATTGTCATTGTTGCTGCTAGTATTTTTAACAACCAGTTACCTGTAAGTTTTTTTAAAGTGAGAAATATGTCTTTTATATTTATCAACATATTTATAATTTCCATTGCTTTTTATTTTTTTCTGGACCATAATTTTCATCTGATTTTTGTTTTTCCTAAAGAACTCTTCTTAACATTTTTTGTAGAGTCTCAGTTTTCATTTATCTGAAAACTTTTATTACAGTTTCTTGAATTTAATTTTGTCAATATGAAAGATACCTGTTTTTAAATGGATGAAATTAATAGATCTCTTAAAGGGTGAGGAACATAATTGCGATGTTTAAAACAGAAAAGGTTTTAAATTTACAAAAAGAATACAACAACCTCAATATAACAATGTTGAATGGATAAGCAGACAACTTTCAGGTGAGGAAATCTAAAAGCTAACAAGCATAGTAATTTATATTTAGAGGTATGAAAACTAAAATTAGTCATTAAAATTTCTTTACAATTATGAGGCCAGAGCAAATTAGGACATTGGATAGTTATGTCCTGTGTAGATAGGGGAGAGGACACACAGGAATCATCATACAGAGTAGAGGGCTGTGGAGCACTCGAAGGTATGTAGATTGCTGGTGAGATGGAGACTGCTGTGGGCTTTCTGACCATTGGCATTATGCACTCATATGGGAGTATATATACCCTGTGATCTAGTCATTCTGCTCTGGGTCTACAGCAAAAGCATAAGGAGTCTCTTTGAGAGTTCAAAATCCATGTTCACTCAACTCCATAAAAGACATAATGGGAACGTTCATTGTATTATTTACTGAGGTGGCGAGAAGTCAGGGGTATACCGAGTGCTTATCACCAGGAGAGCGAACACCCAGAAGTATCCTGCAGTAAATCAAAGCAAGAGATTTGTTGTCCATATAACAACATGGATGGATTTTAAAAATTAAATTTTAAGACAAAAAATCAGAAAACAAAATGAAGTCTATAACATTTATGTACCATTTACATAAATTAAAAAATATATATACACAAAGGGGTCCTGACTCACCTCACACCATCCTCTTGAGAACAACTGAATTTTTTTATACATTAAAGAAAGATACATAGACATAGATACAGATATAGATATAGATAGTATCAAAATCGGTGCTATTTATGTTTAAAATGCCTTCTCCTCACAGATGTTGACGAATGCCAGGCCATTCCCGGGGTGTGTCAGGGAGGAAACTGCATCAATACAGTGGGCTCGTTTGAATGCAAATGCCCCGCTGGCCACAAGCAGAGTGAAACCACGCAAAAATGTGAAGGTGAGTGCCTCTGCTGTCGCGTGTATCTGCACATCTCGCTGGTGACTCTGACTCCAAGGAAAGCATGTTTTCATCGGAATTTTGAAGAATTTAACTGAAATTATAATCCTGTACTCTGCTATGAAAGTGAAGTCATAACTTCAGAGTAGTTTTGTATCAGTTTGTACATTGAACGGGTTTGATTAGGGAAGAGCCAGTGAACATTTTGCATCTGGTTTAGTATCTGTTTTTATTTTGCAGTGAGAATGGGACTAATCCATCCATTTATTATATTTCCTTAATGAACTAGTTTGCTCTTTCCCTTACAAGAACACATAAAAGATTAAAATTGGGTAAACAGAAATTCAAGTGAAATATAGTGTCATGTGTAAAATGATTCATTAGAAGTTGGCACTCTGTCATATATTATAGAATAAATATTTTCACTTTTTATATGGAATATTATTGTCTGGCCACCAAATTGAAAAAGAACCACAGTTGACTCAGGGAGGATTTGGAAATTACCACAACAGGTATTCTGTGAAAGAATAGCTTACTCAAAAATATAAAAAAATAATAATTTTCCAGAATATGAGATTTGTATTATAATATTGAAATATAACTTCTATTAGCATTCCCCAAATAAATTAACATGTTCTATTTGTGACCCAAAACTTCATCATTATAAAATTCAAGAAGATTTAAGTGTGTCTAGGTTTAATGAACATGGATATTTAGAATAATTGTTACAGTTCTGAGTATTGAAGTATAATGTTTATCTTTTTAGTTATAATATTACCTAAATCAATTTATTTAAACCAAGGTAGTATTCTAAAGATAATACAGTGTTATCTTTATAAGTAGCTATTCATCATTATAATTACTTCCTGTGAAAAAATGATCACAAGTTCATTTAGATCCTTCAAATCATTTAGATCGTTTAGTTACCTTCAATAACTAAAATTATCTTCTGGTATATATAATTCCTTTGTTCTTTTTCTTTTCAAATGACAGTATTTCTGTTTATTTTTTGGTGCTTGGTTATAAAGAGTTGTGTTTCTTTGCGTAGAAGAAAAATGGGGAAAGGTAAAATCTAGAGTTTAACTACAGAGGGCAAACAGGAATATGAAGTATTTTATTAGACAAAAGACAGAGTGGGCGTGCATGCTACTATTTTAATGCCAGAAATCATAATTTCTGATGAAATTATGAGCCTGTGAGCCTGTGAAACACGCATCATCCCTCATTTTCTATGTGCCTCAAATTCATTTATAGTCAGCTTCAAAATAATCTTCATAATTTTATTTATATTATTAAACATTTTCATGCTCACCCAAAAGAGAAGGTAATAAAATGTGCTTAATTATTATAAAGACCAAATAAATTCTCTCTATAACTGATAGCAAGAGTGTTCAAGTAGTTTATGATACTTAAGTACAATGTTGATCATCAGAGTCTGCCTGTATTGGAAAGGTTAAGAAAAATACTCAGAAGATGGGAAATTTTTCTGAGTTAGCACAGGAACTGGACCAGGGAGTTAAGAATCTGTAGAAAGTCTGGGTGATGCTGCTGCTATATCCTTGCTACTTACTTCTCTTTTCTTTACTGACATTTTTGGGGTTGATTCTGTCACTCAGCCTTTTGTCACCCCCTTCACATTGTACTTCTGGAATCATATCCAAACTAGATTCAGGGGTGGTGGACTTAGGAACAAAGATAGTGTCTGATTATAGGTAAGAAGGCATGGCCACTGACTGATTTAAATGGTTGTGACATTTCCATCAATCATCAAACAATGTATATTTCTTCTTAGTTGAAAGTAGAATGAGCCTTTTCTAAATCAGATTTCATCAAAACAACATATAGAGCCAAGACAGAGTTTAGAGAAAGACAGTGCAAGTCTTTGTTCAAACTTGCCTGTGTTCTTTAGGAAAGGGGGTATTGATGTAAGTAGGCACCACCCAGAGCCTAGAGCCCAGAGTCCAGTGATCTCTTTTCTTAGTTCTGCCTAAGCAGCCAAATCCATTTAACCACTGCCCAGGAAAAATTACGTGATTTAATATTCAGGATTGGTGGGGAATGGCAGAGTTGGAAGAATTGGTAATTAGAATTTGAAAACTTAAGGTTTTATGAAACCTTTACTTTATGTGTAAGTCATACTTATTTGGATATGTCTTAAAAGCAGCTGTTACTAATTTTCTTTGGGTAATTAATATTGTTCTATGTAAAAGATAAAGTGGCACTTCCTTATGTAAAATTATTTAATGTAATTGGTAGCATAATGTATCTGGAAAGACTACAGATTACTGCTTCACTCAGTGACAGGTTTTAAATTATAGTCAGTTTATGTATAGTTTATATAGTGTCAATGTAAAAGTGTTGACATAAATTTAGTGTTTGCTCCAAGTAAAAATACAACCCTAACAATAACTTTTGACTGTCAAAGGTAAGATATGTTAGTTTTTTTATGTGGATTACAATGTGAATATAAAATAAAGTAGCTTTGGAAGATTTGTTTTAAAATGATGCTCTTCCTATTTCTAGGGTAGCACCTATATTTCTGTTTATATGGCAATGAAATTCTCTAAAGAATTCTTTTCTGTCTTTAATTTACTAAGTCTGTTCAGAAATAAGAAAGGTCACTCCAGTGTCTTGGATCTGAGTGACTGGGAGAATGGTTTAGCATTAATAAGAAATTGTAAAGTTTGCTTATTAACTTTTAAAAATTGTGCCATCGATATGTTTGTGTTTGTTTATTGACCATCTCACTCCAACACTTGAGTAAGATCCCTGAGGACAAAAGCTTACGATATTATTTACTGTATCCCAGAGCCTGGAACTGTTTGTGATATTTTGCAGGCTCCAAAAAAAATATGTGTTGATTAATTGAAAGTGGTGTGCATAATAAGTTAATTTCTTAGACGTGGGTTGAATGTCCAAGAAGAAGGTGAGATTTGTGGCCAGAGTTAAAATTGTATTTGCCAAGAGGCCAATGATCTTCACTGTAGGGATTTGCTCTTCATCTGACATTTTTTTCTTTTTCTTTATACTTTTATTTTGCTCTGGTTGCCATTCAAAGACCAAGAGCATAAACATTAAATGCAGTTGGGAATTTTTAGACCTTTGTGTCATTGTCCCTCTTCCTTTACCTGCAGGTAATGCTTCTGAGGTGTGAGGCAATTTCTTTGTTCTCAGGTCAAAAGAAAGAATTGTCTCCAGCTTATTCATTGGGATGTCTTTGTGATTAAAATCTTATCCTAAAAAGCTTGTTCTGCTGAAAATTTGTTTGAACGTATATAGTTTATACTATTAAAATGAAAAAATGGTGATATGACATTCATCTCCCAATTTAGTGTTTGAAATGTATCCTCGATATATTTATATCGATATATATCCTCTGGCAGTGAGGCTTGTTTTGTTTTATATCTTTGGCCAGTGGACTCTCATACGGGATTGTTTCCATTCATGTTCAGATGTAGACTGCTGTCCAACTGTAACTGAGCCCAAAGCAAAAAGGAATCTCTCTCTTTCTCTCTCTCTCAGAGCGCCTAAAGGAAAATGAATTATTTTCCTTCTTACTCAGTTAGGGTCCCAGATTTAATAAAACGCCTTATGCCTACGGAGGCTGTGTCTTGTTTCTCCTGGGCCAGGTTGGCTATAAAAGCTTTTCCTATTTCTGTCATACAGTCTGCAACATGATTCCTTGGTGGAGTAAACTACTTCTTCACATCCAAAGAGAAGGTTGTTTCAGTTACTTGCTCTAGTCAAAGATTCATTCATCTAAATATTTGTTTAATTTAAATGAAGAAGGCAAGCAGACACATTAATAGAATATGAAATGGTATATCAGAAGACTTTCCAGAATTTTTCTTTTTTTATAATAAAATGTTATTTTGAATTTCAGTCCACTTGGATAAAACACAAGTAGGTGCCAGATGTCCTTGCATGACCTGCCCCACCTCCAGACTATACCTTCTTTAACATTCCTTCGGCTAGTTATTCTTTCCTGGCTTAAATGGAAGGCAGGAAAATAGCATCACTGTATTGGAAAGTTTCCCTTCAATGGCTCTTTATAGGTCAAATAGTTGTTTGCAGTTTATTCTGAAGAGTCTTCAGCTTTGTTCCATTACCACAGCATTTAGTTGTTGGAGACTTGTGACAGCAAATAAATTTGTTTATGCTCGTGAAACTCACAAAACATGTTGGCACAGTACCGGTAGCTGCTGTTCCAACTCTGCTTTGATAAACCATGGAAAATAAACTCCTGTTCTCAACTGAAAATTACTTGCTTTTACTCATATTACCAAAAGTGTATTAACTTTAAAATAAACGATAAATAAATTCATTGACTATTTCCCAAAGGGAAACTATATATTAAAATTGAGATTCAAGATTCAATTGAGACTGTAAATATTGGAAAGAGATAAAACTTTTTAGGTCATCACTATAAAACCCACAAAACTAACATCTTTTAAGTTCTTTTAAAAAGAAATTTACAACATCAAAGGTAAAATATAAATTACCTCTTTCGTAATTAGGAAAGCCCAGCCTGCTAAACCCAAACCTACTTTTGGCTTCCATAGAAAATAAGTTATTCCTTCATAATGGCACTTTTTACAATGTATTTTAACCATTTTTCTTGTCTGATTCTGCCAGCAGATTATATGTACCAAAATAACATCTTCATAAAAGCTAATATTTATGTAGCACTTAAATAATATATTCTAGATGACAGTTAAACTTCCTTACGTGGATTTTCTTATTTAAGCATCACATAGTGCTGTGATGTTGTTTACTAACATTAACCCAATTTACAGATGAACAAACTGAGGCACAGAGAGGCTAAGGAACTTTCTCAAGGTTTAACGTGGGTAGGAAACCATAGGGTCAGGATTCCAACCTGCTAGATTCATTCCAGAACTTCCACTCTTAGTGAGTGTTGAGCAAACAAGGGTGGGGAGCCTGGAAGCACACGCCCGAGCCCACTGAGTATATTTCTTGGGGGAAATTCACGAAGACAGCAGCAGCAGGAGCACGGTTCTCTTTTTGCTTCTGGGCAATGCCCTGTGATCTAGCAAGGTCAGAATTATACCCAGTTTATTGATTCTGGCACTAGTGGTGGAGTTTGAGTGATTGAAAAAAAGCATTGCCTCTCTCCTGAAGAAAACATGGAAACTTGATGTCCAGTTCTGTTTCTTCACTTCACCCTTCATGAATGGGAAAACCTTTCCTTGTGTCATCGAGGTTCAAAGAGCCAAGCCTTGTGGTTATGGGAACATAACCTGACAGGTCACCGACTCCAACCCACATCTACCACCTCAGCCGTCTACCTGACTGACCAATTTAAGCACACAGATGTAGCTGGTTTCCAAGGAGCCTTTTGAGAAGGTAGACCACAAGGACTGATTCTTGAAAAACCTTAACTTTTCTCTCTAACATATGTTCTACTGCCTCTTAAGGCTGATGTATTAGATATTTAGTCAATGGATTTTTGCTATATTTTCTGTTCATTAAAATGAAAATTTATTCTGTACCACTGTGCTAAAACAACTTACTCACTATGATTCAGCATTGAAATTGAAGGTCTAGGAGAACAAAAGTACAGATAAGTGGAACTGAACTAATTCTATCTTTATTCATAGAAGTGAGTCAATAGCAGAGGTCTAAAGAAATCATTTTATTTTATTGTATTTTTTAAAATTATTTTATTGTTGTTCAATTACAGTTGTCTGCATTTTCCCCCCACCCCAGCCAAACCTCCCTCCCTTGCTTCCACCCTCCCCCTTGGTTTTGTCCATGTGTCCTTTACAGTAGTTCCTGAAAACCCCTCCCCCCACAGTTCCCTCTTCCCTCTTCTCTAGTTATTGTTAGATTGTTCTTTCTTTCAATGTCTCTGGTTCTATTGTTTGCTTTTTCCTTTTGTTGACTATGTTCCTGTTAAAGGTGAGATCATATAGTATTTGTACCTCCCCACGTGGCTTATTTCACTCAGCATAATGCTTTCCAGTTCCATCCATGCTGTTGCAAAAGGTAGGAGCTCCTTCTTTCTTTGTGCTGCATAGAATTCCATTGTGTAAATGTACCATCGTTTTTTGATCAACTCATTTGCTGATGGGCACTTAGGTTGCTTCCAGCAGTACTTGGCTATGGTAAATTGTGCTGCTGTGAACATTGGGGTGCATAGGTTCTTTTGGAAAGGTGTTTCAGGGTTCTTAGGATATAATCCCAGCAGTGGAATTGTTGGGTCAAAAGGCAGTTCCATTTTTAGTTTTCTGAGGAAATTGCATACTGTTTTCCACAGTGGCTGTACCAGTCTGCAATCCCACCAATAGTACATTAGGGTTCCCTTTTCTCCACATTCTCTTCAACACTTGTTGTTTGTTGATTTGTTTATGATGGCCATTCTGACCAGTGTGAAGTGGTATCTCATTGTGGTTTTTTTTTTAATATTTTATTTATTTTTAGAGAGAGGGGAAGAGAAGGAGAAACAGTGGGAGAGAAACATCAATGTGTGGTTGCCTCTCATGTGTCCCCTACTGGGGACCTGGCCTGCAACCCAGGCATGTGCCCTGACTGGGAATTGAACTAGCAACCCTTTGCTTCACAGGCCCGTGCTCAATCCACTGAGCTACACTAGCCAGGGCTCATTGTGGTTTTAATTTGCATCTCTCTGATGGCTAGCGATGCTGAGCATCTTTTCATATGTCTCTGGGCCCTCTGTATGTCCTCCTTGGAGAAGTGTCTGTTCAGGGCTTTGCCCATTTTTTAATTGGGTTTTTTTGCCTTCCTGGAGTGGAGTCATGTGAGTTCTTTATACATTTTGGAGGTCAAACCCTTGTTTGAGGTATCATTGGCAAATATGTTTTCCCATGTAGTTGGTTCTCTTTTCATTTTAATGCTGTTTTCTTTCCATGCAGAAGCTTTTCAGTTTGATGAGTTCCCATTCGATTATTCTTCCTTTATGTTCTTTGCTGTAGGGGACATATCGAAGATGTTGCTGTGTGGAATGTCTGAGACTTTCCTGCCTGTGTTTTCCTCTAGACTTCTATGGTGTTATGGCTTATATTTAAATCTTTTATCCACCTTGAATTTATTTTTGTGTATGGTGTAAGTTGGTGATCGAGTTTCATTTTTTGCATGTAGCTGTCCAGCTCTCCCAGCACCATTTGTTGAAGAAGCTATCTTTTACTCCATTTTATGCTGCTGCCCCCTTTGTCAAATATTAATTGATCATAGAGACTTGGCTTTATTTCTGGGCTCTCTGTTCTGTTCCATTGGTCTATGTGCCTATTCTTATGCCAGTACCAGGCTGTTTTGATTACAGTGGCCTTGTAATACAGTTTTGTATCAGGTATTGTGATCCCTCCTACATTGTTTTTCTTTCTCAAAATTGCTACAGTTACTCAGGATTGTCTATGGTTCCATATAAATTTCTGAAATATTTGTTCTATATCTGTGAAATATGTCATTGGTACTTTAATAGGGATTGTGTTGAATCTATAACTTGCTTTGCGTAGTATGGACATTTTGATGATTTTAATTCTTCCAATCCATGAACATGGTACATTGATGTGGACTCCAGCAAGCAGTGTCCATGGTGTTGTGGCTGAGACGAGACAAATTCACATGGACTGCTGAGTCCTGTAGAGGAATAGGGACAGCATGACCACTCTCTCAAGGGGAAAATGCCTCAGAGTGCGTTCTTTCAGCCACCCTCTCAAGAGGAGAGCGCCCCAACCCTTGCCTTGACAAGCTTTTATTCAGTTCAGTTTGCACACGAATACAGGGTATATATGTAAAACTCATCAATCATTGTCAGGCAGAAATGATTAAACAATAGATAACATTTAAAGAACTCTGAGAGCTTATGTTGAGTCAGGGTCAGATAGTTAAAGGGCCATAAAACTTTGGGGAACAAACTCGTTTCATGTTTGGACCCTTATCATTTAAATTGAGGGTATTAGCAAAGTAGGTTTCATAGGATTTTATGCATTCTTTCTTAGGCCTGATGACCCTAGGGAATCCACCCTTTCCAGCACAGGGCTGCACCCACCTCCAGCATTATTTTAGGCTTAAGTCAGGGGAAGGCAGGGGAAGTAAGGCAGCCAAGAGATTAGGAAACTTCTTGCAGACAGAATGAGGACTCAGGCTATGAGGGGTGGGGGTCTATCACCCCCTTTTTTGATAGCCCCCCAAGTCCGTCCCTGAGGGCCCCTTTGTGACCATGCCTGTCTTAGGCCATCCCTCTTAGGAGAAATCTTACCCGGCATTGGCTAATGAGTCATCTGCTGGGGCCAAGCAGGGTGAAGAGAAAGGGGGCAGAGGCAGTGCACCTACAAGGAAGATAAGCTTTGTCTCCTAAGTGGCTTATGTTCCCAAGGTCCTTTACTCAGCCTTAGCCATGGGGGATTACAGCTTCTGAAACTAGACAGGGTGGTTCCCAACAGTACATGCTTCCATTTATTTGTGTCTTCCTTAATTTTAAAGAAATCATTTTAGAATAGCCGAGTGTACTATGAAAGAATAGGAGAGGAAAAAATTTTTAAAGAAGAGTAGAGAACTAGCTTCTTTAGATACTAAACATGTTAGAAAGCTAAAATATTTAAATTACTATGGTACTAGCATGTAAACAAACAACCCAATGCTACACGATTGAAATTCCAGTATAAGACCTCAAGCATATAACATTTAAATCAATAGGGAAAGTGATAGGATATGTAATGAATGATATTGAGGTGACTGGGTATCATTTTAAAAAATTAATTTGGTGTCAAACATCACATCTTGTACCAAGGTAAATCTTAAACAAATCAAAGACATAAATATCAACAAAAGAAGCATAAGGATGTTAAGAATAATTGTGGGAATTTTTTATAGTCTTAGATATGAGAAACTATCTTA
>PVKM010045146.1:0-12067 GCA_004027735.1 Carollia perspicillata
TCTCATCCTGTCCTACACTCTTCAAAACTTTATTTCTCCAATCTTGATCTCTCGCACAAGCTCTAGAGTTCTCTCTCCAGTGGTCTACACACAATCCCTGCCTGGATGTCTGAGAGGCTGTACACTTAATGTGTGCAGGACAGAACTCATGCTTCCTGACCCAATTTCCATTGGCTGCTCCCTGAACCTTAACTAGACATGCAAATGGCAGCACTGCCCTCTCCCCTTGCTAAGGTCATAAACTTTGGCAATGTCCTTGGCTTCTCTCTCTTCCCCGACAACCCATCAGCAAGATCTATCAATGCTACTTCCAAAATACATCACGAAGCCCTATCTCCTCCTCCCAATCTTCTCTGCTACTACTGTAGTCTAAGCTTCATTCTCTCTCTCTCAGTCCTGGGCTCCCAACTGGTCTGTTTCTGCTTTTGTCTCATGACTGTCTTTCAGTTGATTCTCTACACAGTAGACAGAGCAATCTTCTTAAATCAGACTAAAATTCTCTGATGAAATTCAGTTGCTTATCATGAAATATATAGGAGCTGACAATTGATTAACTGAGCACCCCACTCATCATCCTCCCCATCACCCACTGCACTCTAGCAAGTTTGGCCTCCTTGTATTCCCTTGAACAAAAGGAGCTATCTCAGGGCCTTTGCTTTTGCTGGTCCCCTCTGTTGGGAAGATTCACCTCTCTGTGGGTTGTAGGACTGACTCTTGCTCATCCTTAAGGTTTTAGCTCAAAAGTTATCTCTGTAAAAGTCTTCCCCACCTACCCTGGCTAAACACACCTACTCAAATACCTACAGTAGTTATTCTCTACCCAACTGCCATATTATGTTGCCTTCATCTTACTTAAAAGCTTTCTTGAATGATAAGTATTTTTTGTCTTTCTCCTCTAGAATGTAAATCCCCATGAGTAAGCAATTTTGTCTATTCTATAGATGTATATGTATACACAGTAGCTAGAATAGTGCCTGATACATAGGAAGCCCACAGTAATTTGAATGAGTTTTGACTGTTCTAAGGAAAATATGTATCATTTAGAATTTATGTATTTATTGATTGGGGTCACATAGAATTTATAGATTATTACAGGGAGACATAATATTCTTAACATATTCAATGCTAAGAATATTGAATGTCTCTCTAATTACCCAAATGTTTATTTTTTTAATCAAAGTTATAGTAGCCCTATTTCAGGAGAAACTTTTTATTTTCAGGGGATATTTATCTCAGAGAAGCAAATACTCAAGGTTATCACATTTGTCTCGAAATGTAATATCACCATATTCCAAAGACTAGAACTGGATGGGAGTTCAAAAGAAAAGAAAATTTTAGCTTAAGGAAGAAGTTTCAGAAGATAAAAACTATTCAATATGGGCTGAGCTGCCTCGTGAGGGTGTGAGTTCTCCATCACTGGAGACATCCGAGCAGAGACTGTGCCGTTATAGACGAGACTCCTATATCATAGAGATTGGACTACAAGGCACTCAAGGGCCTCCTGAACCTTCAGTGACGATGATTCATGTTCCTGCTACAAGTTTCTAGAACTTTGACGCATTCCCAGAAATTGGATTGACCCAAATTTTCCCCAGCCGAAGATATTTAGAGAGTCTGAAACAGTGATTTCACGTAGACTCAGTTTCACTCCTGTACTTCTAGTTCTGCTCTATGAATTACGTCTCCTTTCGCTAAATAAATCTTCATGATTGCACTCTCCTTGGACCTAACTTTTCAAAAATATTTTACTTTACTAAGGCAGCATGAAACAGAGGGTGTTAAAATACAAAGCTACTTGGTATTTTCCTTAAGAAATAAGATGACAAAGCTGAACAGCCAACAAGTTTTGCAAGATGTTACTTGTCTCTGCAAGTTATTGCTTTCAAATAGGCTAAATAAAATAGTATGAAGCTTTTTTGAAGAAGTTTTGTCCAAAGTTGTTACTACTGACCTGCAAACCTGGATTTTTCCCCCCTGCTTCCAAAACCTTGAAACATTCACAAAGGGAAAAAAAAAGAGTGGAAGAGGAAGTAATAATGATAGTAGCCTTGCTTGCTATTATCTTCATTTGAAAGAAATGATATTGTTTGCCAAAGGTCCAAGGCTGTAGAGCTAAACCACAATTCTAGATAGCTCAGCAAGGCTTACCAGAAAGCAGAGAGCAAGCTTCTTTGTTCCAGGGCTTCATGGAAAGGAATCATTTCACAGCTGGTATGAATTCTGCAAAGACCTCAAGCTAAGAAATGTAAGGTGACCCGCGGGAAGTGTGCAGGGGTCACTTGAATTATATGAGATGTCTCTTCAGGCTGTAGCATCACACTTAGGGGCTCTTAAAATGTGACTGCCACTCTGACCTTCTTGCTGCTCAAGTCCAGGTATCTTAGGAGATAAGAAAAAAATCCAAACCAACCCACCCTTATATGGCACAATGTCAGTCATTTGTCCATCCAAAATTCAAGCAGAAAAAATTATCCCTTCTCAAAAATGTTTTTAGACATCTGAATGTATCAAAACCACATTTTATACACCTGATTCTTCTCTTAGGAAGTACATTGTGATGTTAGTCAGTGTCAGTGGCCTAGAAAATCCACCCAGCTAGCTTCATGGAATTTCTAGCTCACTCAGAGCTTTGGATGCTGTTTTCCTATGTGTACACCACAGGCTGTAGTTGTTAGTCACTGTCAGAATTATAAGAAATCCTCTTCAAAACCATGGATCATGGATGCCTGCCACCATGCAGGAGACAAGCCATTTGAGACTCAAGAAGCTTGCTTTTATCATATGCTCGATGAGTTGTCATTTCAGGAAAAGCAAGGCTAATGCAATGTTCCCTAATGCTGACATCTGTTAAAAGGGAAACCCCATTTGACGGCATTCTGGCTTCAACACTAGAACCCAGGGACCCTGTCTCCTTTCTGTTTTCAAGGTTTACTGCCCAGCTTTCATTTCTTCACTTATAAAGTGAGGATAACATCACCTTCCTCTGTATTTCACAAGTGAAATGAGAATCGCTAATAAAATAATTTCTGTGAAAATACTATAAAGAATTTTAAAGCGTCATTCAAATATGGAATGATATTATTACTTAAGACCTGGATTTAATTGTGGGAGGCTTTTTTGTTGTTGCGTTTGTTCATTTTTACTTGCTTTCTTTGTAGATGACAAAAAGGGCAGGGGCATGAGAAATAAATGACCCAGTATATTCCATCCATCCTTAAAGTATGACATTTCTATGGAGTTTAGCAGATGATGGGTGACACACAACAAGACTTCTCTGGGTGTGTGTGTGGCTTTCAGGAACTAGTCTCACTACTTTTAGGCATACCTAGATATAACAATAAGTACATAAAGCTAGTAAATGTCTCAGAATTTAATTATAAAGGCTGTGAAATGCATAGGTTGCTTCAAAATACCTTTAAGAGGTACTTCTAACTTTAAAAAAAGTACTGTGCTTACATAAAAATAATAGCTTTAATTCCTGCCACCTCCCTGATATTAACAGCTGTTTCAAATGGGCAGGCGAAATTAGAAATTAACCTATGGAGGAAACCTCAATAGATCATCATTAGATTAAATGACTTACTGATTTTAACCACCTTTACTTGGTATTCAGAGTAATTTTTTTCATTATGATTTTGAGTACAAATTATAATCATAGAATAAAACAAAACTTAGTGCCAAGAGGCATTTCAGAAATAATCCAACATATTCTCTGGTTTTATAGGAGAAAACACCAAGCCTCAGAGATGGTAAATGATTTGACTAAAGACACACAGTAAGACTTGTGGAAAAGAGATTAAGACTCACCTGTTCTGGCTCCCAGCCCACGGCTTATTCCAACCTATGCTGCCTTAGCCCAGGGTAGGAAATATTTAATCAAGGGCTAATGATGAAAGACAATGAAGACATATTGTATTTCTTCTTTGGATTTCTTCACGTATCAGTGCAGCACCTAGGAACTCAGATAATTATACTGTGAAGAGAAAAGTGACAGGAGAGCAAAACACCTCCTCTAATTCTTAGCCCTCTGTCAAATGCAGAGGATGTGGTAAATTGCTACCTGTGGGCTCCAGGTGAGTGCATTACTTGAGCAAAGAAGCAGTCTTGGCACCTCCTTTGTGAGTTGTAAGTCTAAGATTTGGGTAGATTTCGGGGGTGGGGGTCTGGAAAGAGAAAACTCCTAAGTTGGGTCATAGACTCTAAATACTCTTTCCTCAGTTCCCATCAAATTGACTTGAGCCCCGAGCAACCACCTCAGCTGGGGAGCAGAGCCGGATGGAGAACGTAAGGTCGATCCTGTGTTACTTAAACTCTTCAAGTCTTCTATTATCTGATTCAGCTTCCCTCTCCATAATGAAGATCAAATTATATCCAGGATTCTGGTTTGCTGAAAAGAGAGAGAGATCATAGGGACATATCATTTTACAGAGGACAATACCAGCAATTTCTGAATGAATCTGGCAGCTAAGCCCAGCAATTATTTGGACCAGCAATGACCGGTTCCTTGGGGATGGACTGCACCATCAGGCTTTAGAAGGAGCGAAGCCGTGCTGGCATTCAGTCTCTAGGTAGCAGAGATCATTGGTTCTCACTGGCCAGTACCTTCCATTAAGTCACCACGTTTTCCTAAAATTTCAACATGCTATTGTGAAAAGGAAAAAGGCACCAAATCACTATGTGCAGAAAAATGTTAATATTCTATTTAAAGTGTTTTGGAGAAAACCCACCTCCGCAGAATAAGAAACCATTGGAATATTTTCTACATTAGGATGTTTGGAAGTTTTTGTTTATAAGGTGAAAATGTGGGGTGTTTTTTTCATTATAAAGAAATTTGGTGCCAGTTAGAAAAAAAAAAAAAGATTTGTGAAATCGCTAATTCAAACCAGACGCCTAGAGAAATTGAGTTCACTGTTCTTTCCTCGACACTGTTTCGCCAGAGTGAGTATCTGTGGTGCCCCGTGCAAAGAGAAATGTGGCCAATGGGTAGAAATAAAGGCAAATTCTGCTTCCAAGCCAGGAAGAATTTCCAAATGATCCAGGCAATCCAAATATGTCATGGGCTGCACTGAGAGGACCCTGTGGCTGCAGATTCTTATAAAAAAGAGGGAAGGAAGCTGAGATGGGGCAAGGCAACTAACTACGCGACTTCTCGATGCCATTGTAGAATTTTTGAAACCTTTTCCTTTATCACTAAAAAACATTTTCACCATGCCCATGGCTTTTGTAATTTAAAAATCATGGATTCTTAGAAATGCATATTCAACATCTCTCCAAATACAATAAGGGAAAATAGGTCTCAAAACAATGGCTTTAGCGAGGGAAGTTTTTATTTAAAAAAAAAAAGTGTCACCAGGTACCTATTTTTTTTCCAAGGATATTTTCTAAAATGACTCAAAGTTTGAATAACTACCGAGCCATCAATCCCACTGTCTTTGGTTGGTTACCTGGAGGTAAGGGTGCCACCCCTTTCCAGCATAATCACACTTTCTGTAATGGAAATAGTTGATGTAGACAACCAACGCTTTTGCCAGGCTTCCGCACTGCAGTGTAAATGTCAGTAGGTCACAATGGAACAGACAAAGTGAACTTGACAAGTAGTCTGTTTATTCTTCAGATTATAAAACTGCTTTCAGGGCCACATTAACATAACATGCACTCGGCCAAGAGAAAGAAGCCATCAGTCGATACAGACAGAGCAGGAGCTTTCAGGCAATCCAGAGCGGAGCACTGTTAAGACGTCTGTCCCCTTTCTAGGTGGTGACAGAAAGGAGAAGTTCCGTTTCGAAGGCCAGAACTGCAGATACGAAGCATAAAACTGGTATGGGGAAGGGAGGAGATAGGCCAAAGGTGGGGAAAGCAGTCTTCAACATTTAGGCTACTTATAAATGGGAGCAAAACCAAACAAAAAGGAAACTTTCTGATTATTTCAGTACCATAGGCCATTGTAAAGATACTATCTATCAAATTGCATACACCCAAAGAAAATTTTAAAATATGCAAAACGCACCTTTGTCCGTGAATTTCGGTATTCAGCTGGCATCTGGTGTAGGCTTTTGGGAAACACCACAAATAACTGCCATTTCAGGTGCTCTGTACGTCTGTCTGTCTTTCTCCGTTCCTCTTTTCCAAACCTCTTCACACATCCTCTTCCCTCTGCTTAGAAAACTCATCCCTTTTCTATTTACCTTCTTGGACTCCATTTTATTCTTCACCTCTCAGCTCAAATGTCATTTTCTCTTCAGAGAGGCTTTACTTGATGCTCCTTTTATTCTTTCCCTGTGTAACAGTCTCTTTTCTTCTTAGAATTGACTATATTTTGCAATGATATTTTCCCTCATATAATTTTTTGCTTAGTGTCTGACTTCAATAAGTTCCTGGGACTGGGGACCTCACCCTTCACACTTTCTAGTCAGTCTCTAGTGTCTTGCGTGGCACCAAAAGGAATGTTTTTCAATAAATAAACAGATGTCAGAACCAGATCAGAATGGTAGTAAACAAGGAAGGTCCTCAGCACCAAGTGCAAATGCGGATGTGTGCTGACCTTCCCTTTGGTGCCCCAGCAGTTGGGTGTTTGGAGGCATGATGTTGTAGATCAAGAGTGCAGAGTTAAGATCACAGACTTCTCTGATTTCCAAGGGTCTAAACATCCCGGTATTTCTCAGTGTGCTGAGCCCAGGTAGGCCCACAAGACTCAGATTGCTCTCCTGTAGCATACTCCCCTGGCCAAACAGCAGTGATGAGAAAGGCTGCAAGCGAGGAAGACTCTAAGTTGCTGATAGCTACCCAGTGAAATGAGCTGTTTTGCTTTCAGAGAAATACTTTATTTATGAGAGTGTCACATAAACATTTAAATAAATGAAAATGTGTAAGCCTTGAGTTGCCACTTGCCTTTTCAAAAGAAGCAGATTGATTGGGGGACTTCTTGACCAGTCAGAACCTGGCCCTAAGTACCCCTTCTTCCCAGCACTTAACACAATCAAAAGTTTACACTTATTATTGTGATTAGTTGTTTAATATCTGTCTCTCCTAAGTAGACCATAAGCTGCCCATGGGTAGGTGTACTGTCTGCTTTTGTTTCCATTGCACCAAGCCCAGTAGCATTTAATAAGTGAGTGAATGAATGTATGTATGAATGAATAAGACTTATAGTTTCCCTACACCTGGCTTTTCCCTAGCTTGCTGGGCATCCTTGAATAAGTCACTTTATCTTGCTAGTGTTCATTCTCTCATTTGAGAAATGGTGAGATCATTCTGACCCTTTCTTAGTATACTTGCAAGGATCAAATGGCATAAAAATAATATAAATGTTCTAAAGAAAGTACTCTTGCTACTGGAGCTTAGATAGAGGCAATGGAGCAAAAACAGATCTGAGACCAAGTGTGACCTAAAAGCCAGTGTGGAGCTAGGACAGGGGAGGTACTGAACCTAAATACTAACTTCAGAAATTTTGAATTATCATACTCACCCAATAGAAGTCTTATTTGCAGAGGGACCACCTCTGTCACCTAGGGGAGGAAGGGAAGGAAACATGGAAGTTTCAGGTAACCCCTAAGCTACAACTCCTAAACAATTGGGAAGAGAAAGACCATCCAGGCCTTCATGCGAAGGGTGTCAGGGAGACACGCTGAGTCCAGACAGCTCAGTCCTTGTCCTTTAATTCAGGGTGGCATGAGATTGTGCTTCATGATGTCCTGGACACCATTCAGCTTGGGCATCAGGAAAACTAATTTATGTGTCCTTAATCAAGTAAAAGGTAAACTCAAAGAGCAAGGTTACATTTGAGGAGAGGAGTGTCTATCAATTTTGAAATAATATTATTTATTTCTAATATGTGTTAAAAGCTTTATACATGTTCATTTATAACATCAGCTCTGTAGAGTAGGTGTCTCTACATGTGCCTGTTTTATAGATGGGGAAACTAAGACTTGATCACACAGCTAGGTGGGATTCAAACATGGGACTGCCTGACTTCAAGGTCCTTTCACTCTGCCTCCTTTCACTCTGCCTCCTTTCACTCTGCCTCTCCAAGCAAAACTCTACCTGGCAGCCAAGCCATTACGGCCACCTACATAATTTGTAGGGCCCAATGTAAAATAAAAATGTAAGGTTTCTTAGTCAAAAGTTATTAAGAATTTTAAGACAGCACAAGCAGCGCAATAAGCCAATTATGAGGACCTTGAAAGCATGGGGCCTTGTGCTATATACATTTAGGTCCAAGAAGCCGGTCCTGCAAACTATTTAAGAACAGCTAAAAAAAAGTCAGATAATAAAAAAGCCCTCAAAACCAAAACACCCTCACCTCTGTATGGGTGAGCTTATCCAGAGTAATAGTGACACGGTGGTGAGGCAGGGTAAAGGATGGTGATAGGGAGAGTCAGGGGGAGGGGCCACAGAAGTGAACAAGTTACCACTTTTGCCTTCCAGGGACCTAGGTCACCTGGGACTGGCACCCATGGGAGCAGCCTGGAAGCTCAACATTCCAGGAGCAGCCCTGGAGAGAGGCTGTAGTCAGGCACCTTAGCCATCACCATCCACACCCTATTATCCCCAGACAGGGCCCCTGGGAAACTAGATAAGCAACTATGGCACAGACATACAAATATTCAAACCAAATGAAGAGAAAAAATTCCCATGAGGAAGCAAATAAAAACATTTACTGGTAAAAACTCAAGCAACCTGGAGACAGAACCAACAACACCACTTTTCCTGTCCGGTCTCAAACACTGCCGTGGCCAAGGGAGCAGGGCAATCCAAAGGCAAGACGTCATCTCAAGAGCAAGTGAAATCGATCTAGTGGAATGTGAGTACTGACCGATCCAAGCACGTGGGCTCTGAGAATGCAGTTTGTGGGGGAGGATGGCTACAGTGAATTCTTATCAGAATGTATTTATTTTTAATAACACTAAAATCAGACACAATAGTTCAGAAAATTTGCAAAACAGAAAATCACAGTGAACAGAAATCACACATACTTCTCCCACTCAGTGATAACCATGGCTAATTTGACTTTTGTGTGTGTGTGCTTTCAAACTTCTATTATATACTAACACACATGCATATATAAATAATTGTTTTCAAACATGAAAATTTCAGTAACACATGATATTTCCCCCTTGTTAAATATTAAGCTATGTGATTTTTAAATAGCTGCATAGTAGCTCATCAAATAAATCCTCTGTGCCAGGTTTCTCTTTTTTTTTTCTGTATTTACAAATAATGCTAATATAAACATCTTTTGCACACACACAGACTTCACTGACACATTATTTATTCTCAGAATTGCTCAGAAAACATTTTCACCTGGTGTGACATTTTTCTGTTTCTACTCTTAGGAAAAGCCACAGAAAGGAAGTGTAATGACAATGCGACAGAACCTGGGGAGATGCCTTCTCTGAGCTTCCAATGCTCCCCTAGCACTTCACCTGCTCATCTTTTATGGCACTTAACACCCTCTGCCTTCTTGTTATTTATGCTGTAACTGGATACTCCTCCAGGGAAAGGGCACGCGAGACGCATCTCTGTATCCCCCAGGGCCTTGTCCACATTAGCTGCTCTATTAATGTTTATGCAAGAGCTGAACAAGTTTCTCAAGTCCTCTAGCCCAGTCTTAATTTCAGTCCCCTGCCAACTGGCCTCCATAATTGATGTGACATTTCCTTCTTCACTGAAGGACTGAAGTTTGGGTATGTGTCCTAAGGGGGTCAATTAGTTCCTTTGATGCATCTACCACCAGATGACCAGAGGTTGATCTTTTGAGAAAGTCAGCAGGAAAAGTGGTTTAGGATTTCCTAGGTAGGTATAGAATTAAGAAGCTGAGATTTATGCTCTATGTCTATGCTCTACAAAAATGACTTGGTGTTTTACACTAAAAATTAATTATAGTTCTTATATTCAGAAAAGCACTGCTAAACTTATTTCTATAGACCAGTCAATATTATATGAAGGAAAAAGACCATCTTAACCACAAATGGCATGCTGCCTCCTCTGAAACGTGATGGCCCCTCAGGTCTCAACATTTGCTTGGCTTACTCTACTTCCCTCGAAAAGTTCCCTTGTGCTTTTCCATGCATTAGCCTTGAAATATTCTTTGTGGTTCTCATCTGTTACAAGTGTTAAATCACATTCTATCTCTTAGGAGTAAGAATTTCTTTTAATCAACTCTCATGGTTGTTCTTTGCTGATTGTTCTGTACCGAAGGAGATTAAGATCTTCTTCCCCTGGATTGGCCCCTAACAGGTGTTACACTATGTGCTTCCTACTATCTGCTAAGCATAGGTTAGGCATGGGGGTGCAAACATGAATAAGGCAAGGTCTTCGGCAGGAGCCTTGGAGGGCATCCCAAGGGGTAGAAAGTCAAGTGAGTCAGACCCACAATCCTGGGTCCTCGGTCAGATTTCTGTCCTTATTAACCCTAAACACCCCCTTCCCCCAAACTTCCACACTGAAGGGGCATCATAGTACAAAAAAACAATTGGGAGAAAATTTAGCTTTGAATTTTGGCACAATTCTTTACTAAGCTTGGGTCTTGTGTAAGTCACTTCCCCTCTCTGAGCATCCGCAGAGAGGGACAGGGTGGTACTAATATGTGATTGCAATAGTAACCATGGGCAGTCTGTGGCCCAACTATTTGGGGTCAAATCTCTTTCAGCATTATAAGTTGTGTGACCTTGGGCAGGGCATTCCAGTTTTCTGGGTTTCGATCTCATCAATTGAAAATAGGAATAAAAATAGTACCTATCCCATAGGATTGTGAAGGTTAAGTATATTAATCCATATAAGGTGGTTTATACTTACATAACATAGACAAATGTTAACTCTTATTACAATGACTTGAATATTGCTACCAGTAGAAGTCTTAATAGTGGTGGGTGATGGTGGTGGTGAGCATTTTAAGAATCTATGACTAGTCACAGCCCTAGACTCTGTCTGGTTTTATTTAATTTCCTCTGGTTAACTCTACTAGGATTTAAAGAACCAAAATACTTGAATCTTTTCTGACTTAGTAATGACATCAACATTTGTTGAGTACTTTTCTTTCTTTCTTTTTTTTTAGATTTCATTTATTTATCTTTAGAGGGGAAAGGTTATGAGGCAGGAGGAAGTCAGGAAGGAAGCTCCAGAGGCCCCGCAGGGCTGAGGTAGAAAACATCTATACATGACAAAGACCCCTAAGATGGGTTGTTCCTGTTTTCTGAGATAACTCTGAATCATAGAATGCACCTGTGCTACCCCTGATTCATTATAATATCATTATAATGAAATAACACTGTGGGACTCCCTTCTCCAGTAGCCAATCAAGGAAGTCATGGGAAACCACACATGCGCAGTAGCTTTGAAATCCAACTCCTTGTACCTGTGCAGGAAAAGCCCGCCAAAGACTAGCAGGGGGGCTTCTGCCCCTATAAAAATAGAATCCCCCAGCCCACGTGCGCTTTTTTCTTTCCTCTGCTCAGAGCTGGCCTACCGCGTCCTGTGGTGTGTACTATCACTTAATAAATCTTCCCTCTTTCTTTATGCTATAAACTTTGTGTGTTCGGTTCAATTCTTTGTCCTCGATCACTAAGAACCTGGTTACCTGTGCACACCTGTGCACACCTATGACAGTTAGGGAGAGAAATATCATCAATGTATGGTTGCCTCTTGTGTGTCCCCTGCTGGGAACTGGCCTGCAACCCAGGCATGTGCCCTGACTGGGAATCAAACCGCAATCCTTTGCTTCACAGGCCCGCGCTCAATCCACTGAGCTACACCGGCCAGGGCTTGTTGAGTACTTTTCATGTGTCAGAAAAATTCTAAGAGAGTTGGAGGCTTTGGGTTACTCAGTTCTCACAACGATGCCAGGTACTGTTATCATCTCCATTTCACAGGGAGGGCAACTGAGTTACAGGCTTTTCCAAGGGTAAAGAGCTACTAAGAGAACTGGTTCCAGGCTCACAAACTAACTAGTGACAAGAAATATCCCACTATGCTCACTGCTAAATCTTACTGGGGCTTGATTTCCTCCTGTGAATAGCCAATAGCTATCCAATACTATTTGTGCTGTCAGGCATCGGTGTTCTGTTATATT
>PVKM010045147.1:0-12039 GCA_004027735.1 Carollia perspicillata
CCCTGCATTCCGATGCCAACACAGGGAAGGAAAGCTTCAATTCAACATGTGAGGAAATCAATTTGATCTTTTGAAGGAAGGAGCCTGAGATCCCTTTCCAAAGGTTACAGATACAAGGAGGCCAAATGAATCCACCAGAGCCTGCCACACAGAGTCCTGTACCTTTCTCACAACATTTGAGAGCCTTTTAAAAAAGTTTATCCGCCAGCTTTTACAGATGTTAGGAAGTATCGGTAGTGAATATTTGCTTGGGTTCTATTCCTAGGGTTATTGCTCTTGGATGAAGAATCCAAAATGTTAAGTGGTCTAAGAACTCATTGGTTTAAATCCCAGCTGACACTTCAATTTCCTGACAGTATCGCCTTGATCAAAGTGCTCGTCCATCTTACACTCAAACACATTCCCTAACTCCCTGGAGAACTTGGTGTCATGCAAGGCAGCTTCTTCCTGCCTCAGGGAGTTCTTTTATCATAATATTATTTCTTCTATCAAGCCAGCATTTACTTCCTTCTACATTTGAGCTTTTGGATCTACCCCTGTCTTCTGCAGTCGCCCAGAAGAAAGTCTCATTTCTTCCCACTAAACAGCATTCCCCATTCGAAAACAGCTACACACCCCTTTGCCCATTGGTCAGCTTTCTGTGCCAACAATCCCAAGTCTCCACAGTGTTTCTTCTAGCTCTTTCACAGTTCAGGGCATTTTCTTGAAAATATTTATTTTCTATGGCAAGTAGGTGTTTTAGAATGAACGATGATTTTTGGAATTAGATGTTCTAGAATGGGCTTTGAGATCTTGTGCGAGTTCATAAAGACCATGGGGCTTCTGTGTTTTCCTACAGGAAGTGTGGCGAGAAATAACCATCACACAGTGTTTATTTGGTGTCAATTAAACTAGACAACCTATGCACAAATGCCTTCCCAAGAAAGTCCTTGAGTTTGAATGAATTCTTAGATTTTCTGGCCATATATTAATACAACAATGATGAACGTATTTCAGTGTCCACCTGCAAGTATGTTTCAAATGTTGTTTCACATGCTGGGGATAGCAATGCCTTCATTTCTTCCAAAATGAAAGCAGGTGTCACTGTTTTGTTACTTAGAGATAGTAACTTAAAAAAATGACCTAAGACCGAGAGGTTTATATTCTTCTCACCTCTTTTAGAGTCAGGCCTTTGGAAAGGAAGGAAACCTGAACTTGGAAGAGTTAAGGACAAACTGGACACAGTGAAGAGGACAGGATAGTAGAAGGCAATGAAGTGGATCCCCGTAATAGGATGTGATGTGAAACCAAACCATTAGAGAAAACACAGGTGTGGTGGGGGAGGGGAATGTGGGTCAGAACAGAAAAAGTCAGTGCACAGAGAAATGCCAACATTTGTGTGCTTAATATGAGACATTTCTGAATCATAATGCATAAAAATGAATAGAATCTGATTGCAACAGAAAATGGTCAAGAGAATAGGACTTTGAAGACAAAAGAATGGATTTTAGCAAATACTATGTAAATTGTAAGATTATTTTATGTGACTGTTAGCTCAGAAAATACTCTTTAGTACAAAAGAGGATAAAATGAATTGTGAAAATGATTTGTAAATAAAAGTGCTAGACAAATTCAAGGTATAATGTTATTCATGTGTAGCATACCCAAAATGAGCCATTATTCCTATGAGGTTATATTAACTTGTTTTTCTTTTAAAATCAGGCAGTTAACAAAAAAAGAACACTGTAGAGTAAAAAAAAAGGCATTGAGTAGAAGTCTGATCTCTGGCTTTGAATTCCAGCTCTACAACTAACTAGCTGTGTGGCATTTGACCAGTCACTTGGGTCTCTGAGCCTTTGGTTCCTCATGTGTAAAAGAATTGTCCAGATGATCTCTAAGGCCACTGTCAGCTACAAAAGTTTTTTGTTTTCTGATTCAATTTTGTCAGGCAGCCCAGTGGCAGATTCTCTGAGGGAGGCGATCTAGATTTCAGATGGGAGTCCTCTCATCCAGGAGCCTCTAATCTATTTGAATAGATTACCTGAAGTTTTGATGCATAGGTGTATGAATGAATTGATCAATATTTGGATATGTTAAATAAAAATATTTTGAGAGTTTATAAGAGAAACCTGTTGTTAGAATCTGGTTGGACACTGGATGTTAAATATGAGATGAGATATACTATTTATAAGGTACCTTTTCTTTCTCAGCAACTTCTTATGGTAATAAATTTTGTGAATTTGCTCTTAAAAGTAGTTCTTGCCCTGGCTGGTGTGGCTCAGTGGATTGAGTGCTGGTCTGCAAACCAAAGGGTTGTCTGTTTGATTCCCAGTCAGGGCACATATGTGGGTTGTAGGCCAGGTTTCCAGTTGGGGACATGCGGGAGGCAACCACACATTGATGTTTCTCTCCCTCTCTCTTCCCTCCCTTCCCCTCTCTCTAAAAAACAAACAAAAAAAGTAGTTCTTTAGTGTTCCTGTTCTAATCTTTCATCTTTTGGCCACGTGTGGCAGAGGATGGTTTCAGAAAGGAAACAATTTGAACTAATATTGAAAGTAGGATAGAATTAGACAAACTTGGGAGGGGAGGGAGCCTTTCACATGGAAGGAATAGAATTTTGAAGACTTGAAGAGGTCTTCAAATATTCAAATATTTGAAATAGTCAAATATTCGTGTATTCATTCAGCAAATATTTACTGAGCATCTGTTCTCCTGGACCTGGCACTGTGTTAAACACTTGGGACTATTAAAGTAGCAATCTCTACTACTTGGAATGGAATGCAGACATAGATCATATACTTCATATACAAGTAAATAACTTCATACTTTGATGAATGTTCTGAAATAAGAGAATAAAGAGCCATGGCAGCAGATATTAGGAGGACCTGGTACCATTGGGGGTAGGAGGGGGCCAAAGAAGGCTACCATCAGGGAGTGTTACTTCTGCTGATAGCTGACATACGAGCAGGACACAAGTGGAAAGAGGGAGAAGTGCAGAGACAAGAAGGTGATCTGAGGTAGAGGGGACAGAACGTGTGAAAACCCTGAGACTGGAGAGAGTGCATAGCATCTTTGAAAAGCCCAAAGGAGGCCAGTGTTTCTGAAACCTGAAACAGGAAAAGAGAGAATCCTGGGAGAAGGACTGGTGGGAAATTGGCATGCTGTCACCCTCTTGATAGAGGGTAGACACCAATCATTGTGAGCTAGTTTCTACATGTCTGACTGGAGAAAATCACGCTATACTGTGGGGTGGGAATTGGGGAATATAGGAGCAAGCATCATCTGTGCTTTGTGTTCTCAAATGGGTCTTTAGAGTCACCAGCACCTCTGGCAGGGAGTAGGACACTGACTTTCAAGATAGAAGGCCATGGTTATCTAAATATACATGTAACCTCTGAAACTGGAGGCATAGTCAAGCAAAATCAGACTTACTGTGTTGCACTAGGGTCTAGTGCAACCACTTTCTTACAAGTATATGGCATCACCAAAGCTTTTCCTTACCCTTGTTCCTTATAATTAAGGAGATTTAAATGAAAACCCTGCCCATATGGTATCTCCCAATATCAAGTCCAAGTGTCATAGGCACTAAGAAATGGACACAACTTTACCCAGCACAAAACACACTTGAGACAGTTAAATGAGCCCCCTCATCAATAATACCCAGTTCCCAATTATGCATCAGACATTCTGGGTGTCACTTTCCCCTCTTCTTCAAACTGGGGCTCAGAAATATGCACCCTTGGGGGCAGTGGTGAAAAGAAAGTATAATAGATACGGAGTGTCTTTATGGAGGGTTCACCTCCCTTGGAGACTTATATTTCATTCTAAACCCTGATACCTTTTACAGAAGCCTACAAAATATCCATGGAATTTGCAGGAAGAGTTAGAGACTTAAAAACATTTGCCCTTATGTCAGACTTCTTATGATTAGACCTCCAGATTCCTGGTGAGATGCTGTATTCACTCTGGCTGTTGGAGATGTTTTGCTGAAAACTTTTGAGAAGTACTGAATCTCAAACCATGTTTGATACCATTTATAGAATATTCTATGCCTTTTTCATCAACTTCTTATAGTTGTGAATCTTATAAATTTACTTTTAAAAATAGTCCTTTTTTTGGTGTTGTAATCTTGCCTGCTAGGTCTCAAGAGAGGGAGTGTTCAAATTTGGCATACGAGTATGTATTTCTTTATCCTTCCCTGCTTTTATAGCCTTCACGCTCCCAGCCCATCTTCAAGTCTTCCTTTTAGTCTCCTACATTTTTGTGGAGCTGTTGTCTACTTTTCCTCTTGAATCCCTAGATGACCTGGTTTGGATCTTTCTCCATCTCCGGTCTTTCTCCTATCAGATGTGATCAGACCAATGTTCACTGATCCCAGGCCAAGTGAATCGTACATTTGTAGCAGGATGAGATAATGTTTCTGTTTTATTTCCAACATCTTCCCTAATGACCAGAATTTTTTACCTTTGTTGGCTGCAGTGTGATGGGGGACCTTATCCTTCAGGCCAGCTCCCACTCATTCATTATGACTCAGCTCATGGCCCAGCGCCCAACTCCATAGAACTGACCACTCCTTCCTTTGAGTTCTCCCAGAACTCCGCTACCTCTGTTGGCACCAGCCTTGTTGTGTTGTGTTGCCCTTGCCTGTTGACATATCTCTCTTCCCATCTAGGTTTTGAGTTTCTGGAGATTAGGGAACCCTGTGCTATTCATCTTTGTATTGTCATACCTGACACTTAGCCTAGCACATGCTAGATGGTGAGTTAATGCTAAATATGTTGAGGGAACTAATTTGAGTTAATTGATTACAGGGCACATTGACAGTAATTTTGAGTTTCTTTTATTTATTTGATGGCATCCAATGTCAAAGAATAAAGAAGCATACTATAGAGGAGTATGACTTGTCATCCAGACTCTTAGCAATGAAATGAGGAAGGACTTCAAGGTAGGATTGCCAGATAAAACACAGGATACCCAGTTAAATTTGAATTTCAGATACAGTACATCATTAAAGAAAAAAAAAAGCCTATCCCTGATGTTACATGAGACATATACCCCAAAATTTATCTTTTATCTGAAGTTCAAATTACTTGGGCGTTCTGTAGTTTTCTTTGCTGTATCTGGTGATGCTACTCCTAGGTCAGCGAGCGCTGCTCCTTCCTTCAGACAGTTGTTGAAACGACACTAAGTCTCAGGTCACATCACAGTGGCCCTCAAGCAGCATCTGACCATCTGGATCAAGACATTTGCCCTGAAGTATGTTCTAAATTCTTAAATTTTTAGCCAAATTTGAAAAATATGGAGACTTCCCATAAAACCCCCCCGAAATTTCTGTTTCCTTTGGAAAATTATAAAACCTGACCACACTGGATCACCACTCCCGTTCAGCTCAGGAGCAGTTAAACCCGTTTTTAGATGGAGTACAGGCTCTCTGGATTCCCTGTTTCTTCCCAGCATCCCCAGCATCGTGGTAAAATGTCATCTGTCAAAAATTGTCTCACTTATACCGTGTTTTTCTTAGAAGTGAAAGAATATGAAACCTATTTTGAACTCTGTCAAAAGCAGGAAACCAAAAGATAGCAAGCGTTTTAATAAAAATGGGGAAATCTTCTTGGATAGGCAAAGGCATTTCCTTAATGTTTTAAGTGCCAGCAAAATGAACCTGTGTCTACAGAATACAAATAATTGTACTATTTTTCTTTTCTTTTTTTAAAAAAATATTTTCTTTATTTATTTTTAGAGAGATGGGAAGGGAAGGAGAAAGAGAGGGAGAGAAATATCAATGTGTGGTTGCCTCTCATGCATCCCCTTCTGGGGTCCTGGCCTACAACCCAGACATGTGCCCTGACTGGGAATCGAACTGGCGACCCTTTGGTTTGCAGCCCGCACTCAGTCCACTGTGCCACACCAGCCAGGGTAATTGTACTGTTTTTTGTTTTTTGTTTTTTACATTGCTCCCATATTCACAGTATGGGCTTGAGGTCATTTGAGTTCTTGATCTCCATTAGAATGTAAGGCTCCCGAGGACAGAGACTTTTAGCCTTTTTGGTTCACAGATGTATCCTAAACTCATAGAATAGTTCTTGTTTCTTAACAGACATTTGATCAATATTTATTAAATGAAGAAATGAACAGTATAAGCCATCTGAGAGAAATAAAATCTCTATGGCTAGAAATCTTCAAAAAGGGAAGAAAAATGGTGACTCCTATAAAAGAATGCCATGACTAGGTGAATGCCTATGTCTTTTTAAAAAATAACTATTTTTTATGGTTTAGATGCCTTATATCTTCCAAGGGAAATGTACCCAGAGATTGGAGTGACACTGGGTGGGATTATCTTTACCAGGCATCAAGAGATAAGTTCTTCGGAGGGTGTCTGAGGAAGGAAGCAGAGGCACATGTTGGAAAGGACGTTGCTGCTCTGTGGCCCTGTTTTCCCTCTTGCCTGCTGTAAATACTGCCACAGCCCAGTGGATTCTCCCCGCAGCCCTGTAGAGCCCAGCCAAGGCCTCCCACCTGCTCTGTGGCTACCAAGGAAATAGGCGCAGAGCCCTTCTTATGTGGAACAGAAATCAGCCTCATGTTATTTGAAAGACAAAATTCTCATGACCACAAGGTATCAGAAGCCCACTTGAACTCCATAGGTTTTGAAAAAAAAAAATCAGGACAGTTATGCTTTAAGTTTGAATTTGCCTACAGGGGAGAGCTTTTATATAAATGAGTTTCCAACAATCCTTCTCTTCATATGGGAAATGTGTTGACGCTAGAGAATCTAGCTGGAATACCAAACACTGCCATCAAAATGCATATTTTGTTGCCTTTCCTGATTCTGTCTGGTTGCCACCATGTGTTTATTATGAATTCACATTTATTCTTAAAAGCTCTCCTTAGAGGTACAGTGAAAATGCATAGGATGGAGAAATACTGGCAAGTGAGAGTTTGGCTTTCAACCACAGATTCAACAACCGGGCCCTAAACCAGACTTCTGGACTGACTACTAAGTGACAGGAGGGGGAGAAAACAAAACAACAGAGAAATGTAGCAAGATCTGTCATTATTACTCCTGGTGGTAGGTGTCAGATGCCTGCATTAGCTTCCTGGGGGTGCTGTGACAATGTAACACCTGCTGGGTGACTTAGAACCGTAGAAATTTATGGTCTTGTGGTTCGGGAGGCTAGAAGTCCAAAATCAGTGTGTTGTCAAGATCATGTTCCCTCTAAAACTTGTTGGGGAGTTCTGCTTTTCTTACCCCTAGTTGTTGGAGATGGGACAGCAGTCTTTGGCTTCCCTTGGCTTGTGGATGCATCATTCCGATCCTTTGTCTTTGCATTGCTTTATCTGTGTGCCTTCACATCGTCCACCCTCTGTGCCTGTCTGCGTATGTGTTCAAAGTTTTTCTCCTTATGAGGGTATCAGTTATCTTGGATTAGGGCCCACCCTTGGCTCATTTTAATCTGATTACCTTTGCAGAGACCTTATTTTTAAATGTCACATTTTGAGATACCGGGGATTAGAAATTCAATATATCTTTTTAAGGGCAACACAATTTAACCTATAGTCTCCCAATGCAATCATATTATTCTTTGAATCAAGCTTTTCAGATACAATTTGCTCTTCCTGTGGAACATTATTACATTGATTAAATTGCCTCTTTAGTTCTTCAGCTATCAGATGCTTTTCCTTGGCAGGCTGATGTAATTAGGGAACTAATAACTGAATCAATAAGGAAAAGAGCGTGTTCTTCCTTATTTTCCAGCTGTTCTGATGATTCATTTAGGGCTGTGTGTGTGTTGCCACTGAATACGTTAACAGATATGAGACCATGACAGGGGAAGGCGGGAAAGAAGAGGATCTGGATTGTTCTCTGGTAAAAGGTCAGGAATGATGTCCATGCAGGGAGGGGCAGTATGAGGCGGCGTGTGGAGGACAACATCATTTTGTATACCTACCTTTGTATGAACAAAAAATGCTTTTTAAAAATATTTATTGTTTGGAAACTATATTTTAATGTTGCATGAAACATATTGGGTTGAAGCCATGCAGGACTGTATAAACACCATATGCGCTAATACAAATGCATGTCCAAGTAAGGACTCATCCCTATTCATGATAATCTCTGTGAGATAGTTAGTGGAAAATCTCATATTGCCTTGTCTAATTCCAGACGCCTCATGAAGAAGTTGGAATTTTTATTCTTGGATCTCTCAAAGGTGGTTTTAAAGATAAATATGATGTGAACATTACAGTTAGAAAGTTATTATTATAAAAATATGTTAAAAAGACACAGGCTTGTATTACTAGGAAGATATACCAAGGTCTGTCCAGAAAAATTCCAGCCATTGTCAATGTCACAATGGTTTGCATGACATCGATGTCACCTGGCAGCTGAGGAGAGGGGACTGGAATGTGCATGTGTGAATGGTGACGACTTCACTGTACTGGTCAGTGGGGGCACCGGATGCCATTCAGTGAGCATGTGCACTGTGTGGCTGTCAGATTCAAAATGACTGAGCAAGTAGAGCAACAAATCTGCATCAAATTTTGTGTCAGGCTTAAACATTCCTCCCGGAAACTATTCAGGTGGTTCAGGAGGCTGCAGCTATGGGCAACTGGTGATTGGCAGCTTCATCAAAACAATGTGCCTGCTCATGCATCACATCTCATGCAGAGTATTTTTGCAAAACATCAAACCACCAGGTGACTTAGCCTGCTATAGGCCAGATTTGGAGCCCTGTGACTTCTGGCTTTTCCCAAAACTAAAATCACCTCTGAAAGGGAAGAAATTTCAGACCATCAGTGAGATTCAGGAAAATACGGTGGGGCAGCTGATGGCAATTGGGAGAACCGTGTGAGGTGCCAAGGTGCCACCTACTTTGAAGGGGACTGAGGCGTCATTGTCCTGTGCACAATGTTTCTTGTATCTTGAACCTTCTTCAGTAAATGTTCCTGTTTTCGTCACCAATCATATTACATGGCTGGATACCATCTAGACTGATCTGGTATATCCATTGTAAGAAATCTGAAAATGATGGAAAACTTTAAAAAATATAAAAATTACCCATAATCTCACAATTCAGAGATAACTGCTAATATTTTACCATACTTCCTTCTACTATATTTTGTTTTTTTGCAACCCACTTTAAATAAAGTTCATGTCAATGTATGTATGTTTTGTAATATCTTATATATTATATAAAAATTAAAAATATAAAATTTTATAGTTATTTTAAATAAAGTATATATTATAAATGTTTTCATATCATTGGATACTCTTCTAACACTTACTATTTAATAGTTACCTATGTAACTATGTGCTTCATTTTCATTTGAGTGTTACAGCTTTTAAAAAATGCATTTTTTTTACTTTATTTTTTATTGTATTTTTTCCATTACAGTATATCCACTTTATACCCTCTTCCACCTCCATCCACCCCCCTCCCTCCTGCAATCACCACACTGTTGTCCATGTCCATGAGTCCTTTTACTTTTTTGTTCAAGCCCTCCACCTGCTAACGCACCCTCACCTCCAACCAAGAACTGTCAGACTGCTCTCTATCTATACGTCTGTCTGTCTCTGTTTTGCTTGTTAGTTCACTTTGTTCATTAGACTCCAAATATGAGTGAAATCATATGGTATTCTTCTTGTTCTGACTGGCTTATTTCACTTAGCATAATGTTCTCCAGCTCCATCCTTTACCTGTTGCAAAGGGTAAAATTTTCATCTTTTTTATAGCTAAGTAATATTCCATTGTGTAAATGTCTCATAGTTGTTTTATCCATTCATTGACTGATGGACACTTAGGCTGCTTCCAAATTCTGGCAATTGTAAATAATGCTGCATTGAACATAGAGACATACGGATGGCCTATAGAGGTATAAAAAGATGTTCAACATCACTAATCATTAGAAAAATGTGAATTTAAACCACAATGAGGTATCACTTCACACTGGTCGGAATGATTATCATCAATAAATCAACAAACAACAAGTGCTGGCAAGGATGTTGAGAAAGGGGACCCCTTCTGCACTGTTGGTGGGAGTGCAGACTGGTGCAGCCACCGTGGAAAACAGTATGCAGTTACCTCAAAAAATTAAAAAGGAAACTGTCTTATGACCCAGAAATTCCACTTCTGGGGATTTATCTTGAGAAACTTGAAACGCTAATTTGAATGAATCTAAGTACCCCTGTGTTCACTGAGTGTTAGAGCTTTAATTTTTTAATTACTAAAGTAATACATATTCGCACTAATTGAAAAATCTAAAGGAGAAAATACCAATGGCCCACAATCTTACCATTACAGAGATAGCTAGTATTAATATTGTAACATTGCTTGTATCACAGTATAGTTTTCTGTGTCTTCCACTCTTGGTGGCATTTTTAACCTTTGTAAGTCCAGCACTTAGTTCAGTCCTTAAAGCATAACAGTTGGTTGATATACTTTTAGTGAATGAATAAATGAAGAAATGGATGAACAGATGTACACATGGAGAGGCTGCAAAGATTCACCTTGTGGGAGAATAACATTTGTTTCTCACTCAGCTAAAAACTTGCTAGATTGAGAGACACAGTAGCTAACCCGAGGCCCTTAATGAATAGGAGCCTGCTCTTTCTGTTTATCTGAATCAGCCTCTAGGCAGAGAATTCAATTTAATTTTTCCTCCCTCAGTCCAACTGAAGAGCTGAAAAAGCAAAACCAGAAACAGGCGAGGCAGGAGGTGGAGCAGGCTTGGCTGAGGAGATCAGCAGCTCATCTCTTGCTCTGTCTCTGTTATGAAGAGGGTGAGAGGAGACGAGCCATGCTCTTCTCAAGGATGAGCGCTAGCAGGAGCTGGGGCAGACGGCATCCTGCCACACCAGGACCCTCCACGATGGGAGGGCGGATTGTGTCCCCAGGAAATGGAGACCCCGCCGCGTCGGCGTGACCCTCGTGGTTTGTCCCTGGCCTGTCCCTAGAGTTTGCAGCAGTGGGAGACACGGTCACGCTGGATTTCACTTGGAGGAATTGGGGGCTCTGTTTGCCGTGATTGGAATCAGGGCTGACAGAGACTCTGATAGCATCTTTGGGTTATAAAGGGCTCCAACTGAACTGTCTTCTGTATTTAATTGGGAAACGTGTGTTTTAAGTTCTGAGCATCTATCCCTCAGGCACCTGCGGTGGGAAGGAGAGTGTTCCATTTCTTAAAACCCTGCATTGAAAACTCAGTTTTTGCAGTAAAATTTATGGATATATACTCTTTAGTGGGATCATCTGGTCCTCACAAACCCTGTCCTTCCTCCCAAACCACCCTGACATATATATACACAAAGATAGATATGGAAACAGTCACAAATAGATGGATGGATGGATGGGCAGAAAGAGAGATGGATTAATGGACAGTCAGACTGACAACCTCTATCTCTTTTCAGCCAATAACAGGGACCATCAACATCCTTGGGAAAGCTTCTCCACAAGCCAAACCCAAGACCTTGGCCATATGGACACCTTTGTTCCTACCGTCTCCTCCACCCAGTACAATCTCCACCCTCCTTCCCTCCTGTCCCCATCACCTACCTCCCAAGGCCTAACTCAAGATGTAGTTCTTCAGGAAGCCTTGTTGTCCCATGTCTACCCCTGTTAATCTTGCCCATTCTGTTCCTCACAGGGGTGTCCAAGCTGTGGCCTGCGGGCTGCATGTGGTCCAGGATGGCTGCGAATATGGCCCAACACAAAATCATAAATATACTTAAAACATTATGAGATTTTTTTTGTGGTTATGTGTCACAATGTATTTAATGTGTGGCCCAAGACAATTCTTCTTCCAGTGTGTTGCAGAGGTGCCAAAAGGTTGGACACCCCTGTTAGAGCTTTAGCCTTTGCCCCCTTTCCCCTTTTATGTGGTACGTCTGCATGTGCATTTCGATGGTCGGCAGTTACCCTTTTTGCTGTTTGAGGGCTTGGATGTGGCTCTGTGTGCTCTGTCATTTAATGGTATAGGGCTAGTTTTGTTTTTTTCACTGAGTTGATACAGAAAGGAAGGGACAGAGAGTGGTGGGAAGAGTGTTGCCTGTTCCCCCCGCTG
>PVKM010045148.1:0-12044 GCA_004027735.1 Carollia perspicillata
GAGGCAAAGGGACTTGAGATTTCCATCTAGTAAGTATTTCTTCCTTTACTGCAAGCCAGATCAATGGCTTTCCTTATTAATGCTGCTGGTCAATTGCCTGTTAGCTCTTAAATCCATTTCTCCACTCTTTCCTGGCTCTGCTTCACTGGGCCCTGCAATACATTTCCCACGCACCCTCGCTCTCTGGTTTCCAGGGAGGAAATAGTGGAAGATCAGAGGGCAAGGAAAGAGGAGAGAAACGTGCTATTTCTCACCCTTTTCCCACACTCTCCTGTTTCTTCTGATGTCTCTGGCAGTGACTGTATTCTTGGTCTTTTGACTTTAGGACTCGTGGCACCACTTGCTTCTGCTGTCTCTTCCATGTGTGAGGTAGTAGCACTTCCTGCTCGTGCTAATCTCTGGATTGACTCACCATCCCTTTCCGTTTCTTAGCCTTGATTCCATCACTCATGAAACCAACTCCCTGTGTTCCTTCTACATGAAAATCCAGAGTTATGTTTTCCCTGTTACACTGTGACTTATATAAATACAACTTTGAGGATTGCTAGAAAGTCTTGGTCTCAAAAAAAATTGCTACCTTGATTATGCCATTAAATGAATGATCAAGAATTAGGTTTTCTACCATCCAATGTATTTAAACCCCATAGTTTTTATGACTTGTGGGGGAAAAATTGAGACTGACAAAAATTCTATGAGGTTTTTGCTTCTCAAGAATGAACCAAGGCTCAACAAGATCCAAATACTGTACTTGATGGGAATAGAACCAATTCTCAGAAGTCTCTGAATTAAATCCTAGGTTATTTAGCTAGATAACCTTTTATACCATTTCTGCAATTTTATGCAACTTCTTGAGTTTTGTGTTATTAAAGAGGCCCTTTCATAGTTTTCCAAGTAAGAAAGTCACTATAATGTAAGAGGTACTTCAGGAACTAGTATTAAATCTGTTCTTTGTTCCCTTTACACTGTAAAAAGTGGTAATATCTGATATTAACATTAACAAGTTCTGTAGGTCTAGAGAATTGCATTCTGTTGAATCAAGAAATACAGGGTCTGGCACATATAACACCCCTTTTTATTACAAATTTTTTTATTACAAAATCGTAAACATGCAATTCTGTAATATAATAATATCATACTCAAGCACATCATATGACATGTTAGGTGAAATTTTCAAATTAAAATTATAAATTATTACACCCATATTACCCTACCAACCACACTCATGCAGGCGTTACTTCTGCCGGACCCTGTATGACTAAAGCTAAAGAGTAAAAGGCTAAACAACTGCAAATACAGAACCTGAAACCTCGGTAGGCAGGGGTACTTTGGAGTATAACAAAGATTTGAGAAAAGAGAGAACTATGAATTGGAATGATATTGTTACACAGAGAAAAGAGGAAAACTGGAAATACAACTTTGCCAATAAATATGAACTGAATATGTATTTCTGGGTTTGTTCCTGAAGGAAACAAAAACACATTTACATCAAAAAGTGTTTCTTTTCATTTTAATTAAAACAAAATGGTTCTAACAAGGTGAAATTTGGTTGCTGACTTCTATCACACAAAATGACAGATCTCCAAACCATTTTGTTAATTGGAGAAATGATATTCCAACTGTTAGCCTCACATGTCATTTTGAACTCTTTAACAGTTAGATATCATGGATGAGCAAACATTTTTTTGGGCTGTGTTTTATGGATATCATAATCTGGGATTGTATCATTTAAATGCACTAAGCCTGCTGAAACCATCCGAGGACTTGTGACTTTTCCAGTGTAGCTTTCTCGTCGTTTGTTAACCTCTGGAGCAGTAGACGGCCTTGCAGAGTGTTTTAACCGATTGTGGCTATCATCTGGGCTCTTTCCTAAAAGGCTTGCTCTTGATTTCAATTTTTCAAGATGCTGAAAAGAGGTCATAGGTGAATCCTCAAATCTATCCAAACAATCCTAAATATTAAAATAAAAGGTCAAGTTGGTGAGTTAGGCCTCTGATGGAGAGCAGGTTGGCAGCTAGTGGGGGTGGGGAAAGAGGGTGGAGAGCAAAAAGGACTCATGGACATGGACAACAGTGTGGTGATTGCTGGGGGAAGGGGGTTATAAGGGGACTAAATGGTAATGGAAAAAATATAATAAAAATTAAATTTGAGAGGTGCATTTTTAATTTATAAGGACCAAAGTATATAATATCAACAGTTAAAGAGAAAAAAATGAAAGCTTCAGATGTTTTATAGTTAAATTCAGACCCTACACCCAATACCTCCCATTGGAAACTATAATACTATAGAAATCATGCGTTTGGAAAAAAAGTTATTGTTTCAAATGATCTGTTATTTCAAAAGAGAAAGAAGATATACAGCTTGAAACCAGGTAAATTTAGGGCAGCTATCCTCTGTGGTCAGACTCCCAGGCAAAGCCGACAGCCTATTCTGTAATTCTTATCCTCCAAAGTGCATCTTCCCCAACCCCAAGTATAAATTATGAATTCTTATATTTTACTATTTATATCATCCAAATGTTCATTTCTTAGAAGTTTAATAAACATCTTTAATACACACACACAGAGCCCAGCCTCTAAGAATATGGTTATGTTTATATTAAAATAATAAAAATTTCATGTACACTTTGAAAGTAAACAAATAAAACATTCAAGAAAATAACTAAAAGACATATACCAAAAATAATTTTTTAAATGGTAGCTGTGTTATGGTGGTGGGATTATGAGCTTTGTTTTCCTTTTCTCTTTAAGTTTTTTATAATATGGCCCTGGCTGATGTAGCGCAGTGGATTGAGCACCGGCCTGCGGACCAGAGGATCACAGTTCGATTCCCAGTCAGGGCACATGCCTGGGTTGCAGGCCAGTTCCCAACAGGGGACACACAAGAGGCAACCATACATTGATATTTCTCTCCCTAACCCTTCCCCTCTAAAGATAAATAAATAAAATCTTTTTAAAAATTAAAAAATATATAATATGACTATATTTTACTAATATAATAATCTATGATTGGCCATAAGAAAACATGGAGCCATTAGTCATTCTCAAATTAGTTTCCTCTGAAGTATAAACAGCTTGTCTCTTAACACTTCACAGAGATGGCCAAAGCCAAGGAGTGGGCTGCTTTCATTTGGAGAGAAAGTGGAAATGCATTATTAGAATTGGAGGGGGAGGGGAGGTTCAGCAGCACTGAGACTAATTGGAGAGCAATAAAGAGAAGATTTACAGAACAGGAGGTATTAAGAGTCTAAAGACAAATTTGACCTACTATACATTTTTTCCTGGGTTGCTTACGTCATGGAAACATTCTTCCTCTTCCCTGTGATGTACACAGAGCAATTAGGTAAGCCGGATTACTAAGGGAATTTCTGTTACAGTGGTGAGCAATATACATAATTTTTGCTTTACAGTAGATGTAACAGATTGCTAGAGTTCCAGTGCCAGTGTACAGAGACCCACCCACTGGTTATTATTCTGGATGCTCCTACAACTCGGTTTCTCGGTCTTCTGTTTTGATTCCTTTGGGGGATTCTTGGGTTCTAGAGAATCAGATGAGCAGGGCACTCTGATGATCTGAAAAACTCCCTCTCACCATGCAATTCTCTGTTGCCAAATGTCACTAGAGAAAAGTTTAGGTACTGTTGGTTTAACAGAGGGAAATAAAGATAACTCTATCTCCCTTGCCTGCTCTTAGGATAAGAATTCTGAGGTCCTATATAATCTCATACCATGTAACATAAACACAATTTCTTGTTTTGTTTAAAAGTGTATTAATGATTCCATTTGTTTGAAGGAACTTCACAATGTCTTTCCCAAAGACTAGAAATCCCTCTTCTTTTTACACCTAACCTAGTAAGCACAAACCTTCACTTATTGGACAGTGAATTACTGAATTTAGATAGAAAAGGGGAATCCAAAGTTGAGAGTATTTAAGCTATATTAATATTTACCCTGCTACTAATTTGCTTTACTATAGCTACATATTTGCTTTATTATGGAAAATCAATTTACTATAGAAATTCAACTATTCTGAAATTAGATCTATTTTCTCAAAAATAGAATTACACATATCAAATTATCATTATATCATTTTAAGATGTATTATTTTTCTAATTGTAGGTCATGCCTGTTTATATATACCAACAGACAAAAGCAGTGATCAAGAAAATTAAAATACGGTCCTTCCGGAGAACCACGAGGCTTTGGTGGAGTGGGGACCCCGAGTCTTGGGCAAGAGTCAGGACCATGTGGCTTTTGGGTGCTCCTTTTTGCCACGTGGCTTAGGCAGCAGGAGAGACTTTGCTGGAAAGAAAAGGGGTGAAAGGACTCTTGCTGGTGGGCCATGAGAAGGTGCCACATGACTTTGAGTTAACTGGAGATCACGGAGGTGACACAGCCGATGGTGCCAGGAGCCTGAATCACGGACTTCTACTTCTTTTCCTGAGAGACAGTACCCCAGACTAGGGCAGAAGGAGAAGGAAGGACTGTGTGCGGCTGCCTGCCCTACATTTGGCCTGTGCCAATGGCCATACAGGACTGGTCACTCTCCTAGCTGATAGAAAATGCCTGTTGAACCTCGGTGACAGTGAAAACGGGACAGCTCTGGTTAAGGTTGTGCAATCCGAGCAAGAGGAATGTGCAAAAATTCCGCTAGACCATGGTACCGACCCCATATAATGGACATCAAAGGCAACACTGTTCTCCACCATGCTGTCCTTGGTCAAAATACAACTATAGTAGCAACACAGCTTGTAACAAGGCAAATATTGAAGCAAGAAATAATCAATCATCAACTAACTTCTGAATACAGAAGAGAAAGGAGACCTAAAATGTGTTCTGAAAGTAGCAAAAGTCTTGATTCTGTTAGCTTACTGAAAATCCAGGATGCACTTCTTTCCTATGAAAGATTAATAGAACACAAGAAAAATCAATGTGAAACACTTATAGAAAAAATTTAAAAAATGGAAAATAGGGTTAGTGAACTACAAAAGCAGCTATCAGAAACAAAAGAAATCACAGAGCATCAAAAAGTGGAATGGGAACAAGAACTCTGCAACTTGAGGTTTAGATTAAAAGAAGAAAAAGAAAAGAAATATGGATGTGTGATATGACAAAGTAAGGGAGCAGTTAAGAAAAAAAGAAGAGCAATATATAAAAGTAGTTGAAATGAGCCAACAACTTGAAACCACTCTTAGAACACTAGAGATGGACTCAAAGATTGTAAAAAAGAATTTAAATCAGGTTTCTGATAATTATGAAACAGAAAAAAAGTTGCATGAAAACCACATGTTACAGGATGAAATTGCCATGCTAAGACTGGAAATAGACACAGCAAAATATCAGAACCAGGAAATGGGAAAAAAATATTTGGAGGACATTGCGCTTGTCAAAGAAAATAATAAACTTCTTCAAAAGACAATAAAACTGAATGAGGAAACATTTACAAAAACAGTATCCCAATATAATGGGCAGCTTAACGTTCTGACAGCTGAGAATACAATACTAAAGTCTAAACTGGAGACTGAAAAAACAAAAAAAAGAAAGACTGGAAACAGAAATCGAATCATACCAGTCGAGACTGGCTACTGCTGTACAGGATCATGAGCAAAGTGAGACATCAAAAAGAGACCTGCAGTGTGATTTCCAGAGAGCAAGAGATGAATGGTTTCATTTATGGGACAAAATGAATTGTGATATGTCTGACCTGGAAGATAGAAATGAGATTCTTTCTCAACAACTTTCTAAAGCTGAAAGTAAATTCAAGAGCCTAGAAATTGAGCTTCATCACACAAGAGATGCTCTCAGAGAAAGGACATTGATTTTAGAAGGTGTACAGAGAGATCTCAGGCAAACAGGGTCAAAAGAAGGAAACTGAACACATGTATCAAAGGAACAGGGTAAAGTGAATAAATGCATTGGAAAACAGGGCTCCTTAGAGGAGAGGCTATCTCAGCTACAGAGTGGAAATGTGTTGCTTCAACAGCAGCTGGATAATTCTGACAGATAATAAAGCTGACAGTAAAGAAAAGACAGTACTTAATATTCAAGATCAGTTTCAGGATATCATAAAAACATTTTAAGCCAAAAGTGAAAAACAAGCTCTTATGCTGAATGAAAGAAATAAGGAGTTAATCAATGAATGCAACCATTTAAAAGAAAGAATGAATCAGTATGAAAATGATAAAGTAGAAAGAGATACAATGGTGAGACAACTTCAACAAGAACTGGCTGACACCCCAGAAAAACAATCTATGTCAGAGGCTTCACTGGCGGTTACATCACATTATCATATGGATTTAGAAGAGACACAGGATTTAAGGAAGAATTAGATCAAGTCAGAAGTCAGTTACAAGAAGTGCAGGATCGACGTGCAGCGGCTGCAAGATGTGCTGAGGAGACACGAGATCACATGCAAAAGCTTGAAATTGAAAATGCCAACTTAAAAGATACAATCACAGAGCAATCACTGAAAATTGAGCAGCTTCCGACAGTCCTGATAGGTACAAATTAGTCTCAAGATGAAAGGGAACAATTAAAGAAATATATTGAGTTAAAACAGTCTGTGGAATATAGCTTGGCTCAAGAAATGAAGAAAAATAACTGGGATGGGAGTAAAAGACCGAAAACTATACTTGAACAACAATTAAAATAAAAAAAAAAAGAAATAAAGAAAAATAGTGAATTAGAAAAAGAGATAACTGAATTTAAGAAACTCCTAAAATTACAAAAAGGAAGCTAAAGGAATATGAAAATGGAGAGCTTAGTTTCCCTGGAGGTTTAAAACCAAATCAAATTGAACTGGATATTCTGATTAATACATTAAAACATAAGAACAACGATCTTCCAGCAAAACTGGAAACTGCATCTTCAAAATGTCAACATCTGGATGAAAAAAATAAATGCCTCCGATAGGAGTTATTATCTATGAAAGCATTACAAAAAATGTGAAAAACTAAAGAATGAAAAAAAGAAGTGGAAACAAGAAGGAATAAGCCTCAAAACACATATGGAAATGAATATGATAGAATTTAGTGAATTAGAACAGTATAAATGGAAGATTGAAGAAAGAGCAAGACAGCATATAAAAGAAAAATTAGAAGAAGTCAATCTATTTTTACAGACACAAGCAGCATCTCAAGAAAATCTGGAGCAGTTAAGAGAGAATCATAATGCTTCAATAAGAAGTCAGTTGGAAATCAGAATTCAAGATCTGGAATCTGAACTCTCCAAAATAAAAATTTCTCAAAATTGTAAAGAAATAAATTTGGAAAGCTATCAGCAACTCTACCTGGAAGAAACAGAAAGTAGAAAGTCATCAGCAAATACACTAAACAAGACTAACGAGAAGCTAGCAGAGCACAGCACTGGACTTCTGCAGAAACAGCAGAGCAGATCTTTACTCAGCACCCTTCATCCAAAGCCAGGCCTGGAGATGCCCTGTGTTGGAAATCTTAACAGTAGTTTGGTGCCCTATGGAAACTTTACTCCAAGAGAAAACTTGGTGATTCCTACCTCAGGGCCACAGACTTCAAGTAAGAGCGTGGAGACGTACTTGATCATGATGCGGCAGGAGTTTGCAAAAACTCTAACTAGAGAACTAAAAAAAGATATTGCTGCATTTGAAGCTGAAGCCTATAGAGCTTATCCTGTAGCATCAACTGATCAGGCAAATTCATGTCAAGATCTCCTTTTGAACACATCACGAGAATATGCACAGATTTTGCAGAAAAAATGTATGATCTGAAATATAAATAGTAATTTATATACTGGACTGTTTACATAATATTTTAATTATTTTCCACTAAACCCGTGATATGTGAAATCTCTATTAAAGAAGAATATTTTTGGAAAAAAAATACAGTCCTTCCATTCCCAGATTTTAATTTTCTTTAGAATGGTCTGCATCAGGTCTAGTAGGAGATTCACCTTTCTATTTTATGTAATACTAAAAAATAGATTTGAATTCCCAAGTTTGTCAGCACACAATCTAGCGGTGGGGTGGGGGAAAAGAAGAGTAGAAGTTAAATTAAAATTTTGCAGATCATGATCCGATTGTGAATTTTACATATCCTAGGGCTTAGCAGATTAACTGGCACATAATATCTTTGTTTACTGAAACAGATAGCTCAGTGACCTGAAAAAGACTCTATACTTATATCTGCGTGAAAAAAATCCCAGCTGTGTGTCCACAGGATACAGATACTGCCAATGGTTATACAGGTTGTACTACAGCCCCCGGCTCTGAAATCCCAGACAGGGCCGTGCACTCTGGCTCCAGGCTGGGTCAGCCAGCAGACTCTTCTTCCTACGGCAGGGGTGTCACACTCATTTTCACCGGGGGCCACATCAGCCTCTCAGTTGCCTTCAAAGGGCCGAATGGAACTTTAGGACTGTATAAATGTAACTACTCCTTAACAAGGGGCAGAGAGCTCAGCGCTGCCACTGGGTAGAAACAAGGTGCCTGGCGGATAAAACAGGTAGAGGGCTGGATTCAGCCTGCAGGCCTTGTGTGCGCCACCTGTGTCCTACAGGAAAGGGTGTCTTTTTCTAATTCATACTCCAGAAGGGGTGCCCTTTATCTATTTTGTACAAAAGTACTCAGTGTGTTAATAGTTCCCCGATTTTGTGATTGCGTTTTGAATCAAGTAAGGTGATATTTGAATGTCAGACAAAATTTTTTTTAAATTTGCAAGTATATATATATGGGGGCAATGAAGGTTGCACACATATTTGCATGCAATATGTGTGTGTGTGTATCCCAAATTAGATTATTTGCAGAACTTTGCAAAACACGGAGGTAGAAGACTTAGGAAAACATTATTACATGTATCGCAGTTCTTGCAGTCCAATGAAGCACTCCCCTTGGAACAGATTTCCTTAGCGTTCCTGTGATGGGCGGTGTGGTTGGTAGGATCTTAGCTATCTTCAGTGACGTTTTTTGTTTGTTGACATGGTCTCTTTCTTTCTGGACCTTGGGCTTTAGATTTTCTCTTTTTATTACTTCTGGGAAGAGGGATGGTTTTGAGTTTCTCTTAGTTTCCACAACTTTAAACAATTGTGATTCAAGGGCCTTGGCATACTTTTCATTGCAAATTTCACTTGGTTTTATACAAAGAGCTTGCATTTCTTTTCTGTAAAGGGCAAATGTTACTAAATGTTGTTTTTTATTATTGTTATTATATCCTTTCAGTCTCTGACAAAACTGGACTTCTAATTTTGAGTTCTCCCCAGCCTCTGAATTGAAATGAGTTAAAGTGTTACTTTGCCTGAAAGGAAAAGTGAATTTATTTATGCATTTTTCATCTTCATTTGGCTTTTTGCAGCAAGGAATTCTAGCATATGGTGACAACATGGCTTCAGGTGTTTCCTGTACCACCAAATTAGAGATTTTATTATGCTCATTTTTTCCAAGGGACTTCATTTTTCGTGTCCTTTCAGAGGAAGCATTTGATTGAGTTACTTTTGATTTACCACTCAAATTATGTGGGTCATGAATTTCTGTTTTAAAATCCAAATTTTCTGCTTGAGTAAGCTGCATAACACCATGCTCTGTCCTTTGTTTCTTCAGCACTATGTCTGTAAGTCGTTCTGACTTCTTTAATGGAATTGCTTGGCTATTTTTGTTGGAATCAGCTTGTACTTTTATTAAAGGCAGTGTTTTAGCTCCTTCTTTAGAATAACATCTTTTCTTTTCTCTAATTGTTGATGGATTTTCTTTAATATTCTGTAAGAGAAAATACTCCCTTTCTTCCTTTTTGGTCAGTTCTGTGTCTACAACTCTATTCTCACGAACCTTTAGTAAAGTAGCTTTATGAACAATTTCTGAATATTTATTTTGCTTTTCTGAATGCTCCTCCACAAATTGATTTTCATCTCTGAAAGATAAATATGGCTTTATACATTTTAATGGTGCGGAACTAGAATTAATCAAATTCATATGGTTGCTTATTCCTTCTAATTGCCTTTCAGTGATTAGCCCTGATTTTGAAAGCTTTTCTATAAAAAGTCTCTGGAGGTATTTGCTTAAATCAGCTTTTAGATTTAATAGTTCATTTTCTGATAAAGCTGTGAGATGGTTTTGCAGAGATTTATTTAAAGGATAGTTCATGTTTATTTCAAGCCTTCTACCAAAACTCCCCTTTGAAATATCTTGTAACTCGTGAAAAGTGACTGAAGCACTTTTAGTTCTCAGAGAAGATATGTCTGAGTGCATCGGTTCAGATTCTGTCTCTTTAAATAAACTGCTTTCTGAAAGGTTTTTTAGGAAATAGTTTTGAAGAATTTCATTTAAAAAAGATCTCAGCTTTATTTCCAAATGCTTATTTATGAAATAATGATTAAAGTCATTTACAAAAGACACAGTTTCTTTTACAGATTCTGAATATTTCTCCAGAAAAACATTTTGCCCTTTTGGTTCTGCCCTCTCATTCATCAAATACAGATTTTGATAGATTTTTTGTAAGTCCTCTGTGGTAATATGTCCTGATTCTGAAAGTCTCTCTACAAGATAATGCTGGATATGTTTACTTAATTCAGATTTTAGGTTTTTTATTTCTGACTCTGAGAGTGTTTCTAGAAATACACGCAGCTTTGGATTCAAACTAGGTTTTCTATCTAATTTGTCTGCTTTATCAAAATTCTCTTTAATTCCTTTAAAGTCTTCTCTATTATTTGGAAAAGGGTGTTGAATTAGTCTTTCTAATTCTTTTTCTGGTTGTCTTCTCTTTTCAGACTGATTATATCTTAAAAAAACATTAAACATACTTTTGAAAAAGGATTTTAACATTATTACATCTGACTCGTTAAGTTTACCCATTAACAAATTACTTAAATTTTCTAAGGTAGAACTTAGATCACTTTCTTCTCTATCAAGCCTCTGACTACTACTTGGCAAATCTGCTTTTTTATCTGTTGCTGATGGATATTTTGAATCTTGTGGGGATACATTTTGGCCTTTTTCCATAAATTCGACACTATTTAAAGAAGTGCTTTCTTTGGGAATGATGGGCATATTCTGTTCTGAAAGAGAATCTGTTTTGCGTGTGATTTCTAAATAATCCTCTAAGGAATCTTCTGGCTCTTCTTCAGCAAAGGCTGCCTCTGTATCCAGCAAAGAACTCTTCTGGTATTCTTTATCTAATTCTATCACTTTGATTTCCCCAGATGCTAAAAGAGTATCTAGAGGAAATGTTTGCATTTTCTGGTTTGCGACCGTTTCAGCCCCTGGCAAATCTATTTCATCGTTTTCTTTATAGTAAACTAGAATATTTGAAGATAAATTCTCCCAGCCTGCGGGTAACTGGTTCTGCCAGCCCACCTGTGTCTCACTCGACTCTTCCCCTCCCGTGTCCGATGTGGAGAAGTTTTCAGCAGTGAATATTTGCTTTATAACACAATCCTGTGCAATGCCACTGAAACCGGGTTGAGAAATAGATACGTCACATTCCAAATGTTTCTTTTTGAAACTACTCTTTTTTCTCACTGGAAAAGCTTCCTCACCAGCCTCCAGGTGTTTTTCAGAAACAAGTTCCCTTTCTACCTCTGGAGAATTTCCTGGCCCCGCTTCTGAAAGTGAAACTGCAGGAACATCTTTAATTATTGGATTTACAAGAGACTTTGAATGCAAAATGTCTCCTTTTGAAAGCCAGCTACTTAAATCTTGGAGTTTTTCAGATATCTTGTCCTCCCGACTACTAGGTGCTTTATCAGGAACACTCAGAAACAGAGAACTAGGACTTTCCTTTCTCGCTTCAGTGTCTGTAGGGACTTCTGGTTTGGAAAGCAATTTCTCTGAAAGGTTTTGCAGATTTTTACATAAAATTGACTTGAGCACCACGGATTGTTTTACGTTTTCTATGTGGGAAGTAAGACTTAATGAATTTGAGAAGCGACATGTATGTATGTCCTCATTTCCAGTTAGTGATGATTCTCTTTCCAAGTTTGGTAAGGATATATTTGGTGGTCTTTCCTTCAGCTTACTCTTAATACCTAAACTCTTTATTGTGGTGATACTAGGATCATGGGCTAACTTATCCTTAGCGTGTAAAG
>PVKM010045149.1:0-12032 GCA_004027735.1 Carollia perspicillata
ACTCTGAAATTTAGAATGCAAAGTAAAGGACTTAGAATAACTAAAATAAATAAAAGCAGAAAAATTAAGAGGGAGGACACTCTACTTGATTTCAAAACTTATTATTATGGCTATAGTAAACAATTCTGTGTGTTGTTGGGAGAGAGATAGACATATAAATCTGTGGAATAGAATAGAGGACCCAGAAATAAAACAAATAGAGATAAATCACATTTGACAAAGCTGAAAAATCAATTCCATGGAGGAAAGATGGTCTTTTCTATAAATAATCCTATAGAAATTCATAATTTCCTTAGAAAACTAAAAATGTAACTGCCTTTTGATCCAGCAATTCCACTGTTGGGATTATATCCTAAGAGCCCTGAAACCACCAATTTGAAAGAATCTATGTACCCCAATGTTCATAGCAGCACAATTTACTATAGCCAAGTGCTGGAAGCAACCTAAGTGTCCATCAGTAAATGAGTGGATTGGAAAACAATGGTACATTTACACAATGGAATACTACGCATCAGAGAGAAAGAAGAAGCTCCTACCTTTTGAGACAGCATGGATGGAACTGGAAAGCATTATGCTAAGTGAAATAAGCCAGGCAGTGAGGGACAAATACCTTTACCTGGAACATAATCAACAAAAGAAAAAAGCAAACAAAATATAACCGGAGACATTGAAATTAAGAACAATCTAACAGTACCCAGAGGGGAAGGAGGAGGGGACAAAGTGGGGAAGTGTTTTCAGAGACTACTACAAAGGACACATAGACAAAACCAAGGGAGAGAGTAGAAGCAAGGGAGGGAGGTGGGTTCGCCTAGGGTGGGGGAGTGGTGGGAGGAGAATGCAGACAACTGTAATTGAACAATAATAAAATAATTTAAAAATAACAATAATTCTAAATTCTATGGAAATTCAGTATCCATAGACAAAAATATTTACCAATGGTGAATTACCTGAATTATATTTGCATTATACTTATTCTTAATGGTAGAACAGTACCAATCTGTCACTCTTTTAAAATCACCATGCTTATTCTAGGTGCTTATTCCTTTCACATATTTTAGAATCAAGAGGTTTTGAAAATGATCTTATGATTTTGTTTGAAGTTGCAATCAACAATGGAAAAGTTTGCATTGTATGTTATGGAGCCCATTCATCAGCGTGAATATGCACTTATACCTTATCCTGTATGTCTAAATTTTATACTGTACACTGATGTTAGATTTAATCATAGGAATTTTATAGTCTTTGTTAATTTTTCCTATTATCTTTATATTAAATTATAGTTATATTTTCTAATAATGCTTTGTTGGCATAAAGAATACAGTTTTAATTGAGAATAACTTACTTTATCTACAAATATTTCTATAAACTTTCCTAGGTTTTATTGGTAGGCAATTTCTGTCTAAAGACATCGCCTGTTTTTCTTCTTCAATTTCTAATATTTTTTCTTTTATTTATTTCACTACCTAGTTCAATACCAACTAGAAGTATAAATGAAGGCATTCTTACCTTGTATAAGGTTTAAAGGAAGCTATTTTACTGGATTCATTTTGAATAATAATATTTTATAAGTGTATGATAAATAACCTTAATCAAGGTGTATATGTTTTTCTATTCTTAGTGTTATAAAACATAATAAATTTACTAATGAATTTTACCTTACTTTTTGAAATTTTCATTTTTGTACATGCTTTATCTTTTGATATAATTGCTAAATAAATAAAGTTTTATGTTAAATCAACATTGAAATTTTCAGTTTGGTGATTTTTTAAAAATATGTTTTAATTTATATTCATAGAGGTGACATATTTTAAATACAGTTTATCCTATTCTTCTTGCCATCTTTGCTATAAAATATATACCACCTGTATTGAATGATTTGTAAAGCACTGAATGTTTCTCTTTTCTAGAAGAATTTTTATAATATTAAATGTAAAATACAACCTAATATTAAAATATCTATGGGGTATCTATTTTTTGAGGGAGGGGAAGGGTGTAAATGTGTAAATACAGAGCTACTGATTTCCCCTGGATAGTTTTGGTAAGTTACTATATTCAGTAATTCTCTATTTTATCTAGGTTTTCAATTTTTTTCTTAAATAGGTAGGTAAAATCTTAGATTTCTTTAAATATCACTTGAATAACATTCCACACATTTGTCATGAGCCATTTTCAGTATTGTGCATTTCTAAGTACTTTCTAGTTGTCATGACAATTTCTCATGTGACCTACAAGTTATTTAGAAATAAGTTACTAAGTAAATTTTGGGAGTTGACTTTTGTTGTTTATCTTAGCCTCTTCCAAGTTAGAGGACACTATTGTTTTGCTGTTATTGTTATTGTTAAGGTTCATTTTTTTTAAATTAGTGTATAATGTGTGCTTGAAAAAATTTCAAATTTTCTGCATGAGTGTAGATATTATGTATGTCCATAAGAACATACATTTGTTAACTGAGTTGTTAATTTATATTCAAACTAATTTTATTTTCTGCTCAGTCTATCAATAATTAAGATAAGTACACTAAAATCTATAATGTTGGATTTGTTGATTTCTCTCTCTCTCTATATATATATATGTATATATACACACACACATATATGTATATATACACAAATTAGCACATGTATATATCTGGAACTATGATAAATACAAAAAACATTTGTAAGTGTTATAATTTTTTGGTATATTCCTCCTATGACATCCTTAAAGATCCATTTTAAATCTATATATTAGTTTTATAAGTATGTTTATTTGTATATAATTAGAGGAATACCAACTTTATTGAGATTGTTAATTTACTGATTTTAAATTGCTATATTTTAATGCAAATTTTGGTCCATTATATTTGTTTTATTTCCTGATGGTTTATTTCTACCGTATTATTTTTCCTTTTAACTTCTTTATTTTTTTCTTTTCCCCCCAAATATCCTGATTTTTATTTTCATAGATTGATCAAGTTTTTTCTATTCCACATTCTGCCATACAACTGTGAAAATAAATTATTTTTTATTTCCTTTTTCAGTATTAATCCTTAAACTCTTAATCTATATACTTAGCAAGATTAACAGTACTAATTATTTACGTTACTCTCAAAAAAATTTTTTTAATTCCCCAATTCAAAAATTTTACATATTTAAAATATTTTTAAATTATCACATATTTTAATGTTTAATTTTTGTATGACTTTAGTATTAATTAGTTAATAAAATCATCATCATTGTTATAATAGTAAGTATTATTTCATGCTCACAGAGATTATACATACTTGCCCACTTATTATCCATTCTGATTGCTAATTTTTGGTTTATATATCTCATCCCTTTTTTCTCATCTCCTTTTTTGGTATACATTGCTTAGTAAGTGAGTATTACCCTTCTATCTCACTTCTCTGACAATGTCTCTTTTTCTTTATCTCTATAAATAATAAACTAGCTATATATGAAATTGAATTTTGACAAATATTTTCCTACAAACTTTAATGATATTTTCTCCCACTAATTTATGGCTTTTATGTTGTTCTCGAAATGTCCCTAAACTCTAAATGTTATTCTTTACATGTAATGTCCCATTTGTAACTTCCCATTGCATTTAAGACCACCTCCACTCTCTTCAGTCAAGTTCCCTATAATGCTTTAAATTATTTTCCTAAGGATTCATTGTGTATTCTACTTCTGAATATTCATGGGTTAACAATGCTGAGAAATTCTCAGCCTTTATCTCTGATTATTGTTACTTCTCTTTTTATTTCTCTTTGGTAAGATTTATAATTGTATAGTTGTCTAGTGGTTTTCTTAACCTTTCCTTCATATGTCATATCTCATCTCTTTTACTCTCTATGCTATATACAAAATAATTCTAAAAATTTTATCTTTCATTTTATTAATTGTCTTTTTAACTAAGTCTAATTTGATTGTTAAATTTTCCACTGTTGTTATTTATTTAATTTTTTGAAGTTAAATTTACTTCTTGTTCAATCAATTGCATAATTATATATAGTTACATTCTATTTTTCTGTTTTCTATTCTGCCATTTTTTACTTAATTACTTAAACATGTAAATTATAGTTTCTGAAGTGTAGTATTTCTATTTTTATTTTTATAGATTCTTAATATGATGTCTCTTTTATTCCCTTTCTTGTCTGTTGCAATTTTGCATTGTGGGCTAGACCTAAGCTATTGAATTATTTTCCATCTTGTGTGGGACATATTTGCTTGTCAGTATATCAGTAGTGAAGAGCCACTTTTTTCTCTCAAATTCATCATGGATTTTTACTTTTCTAAATAAAGTGACAATGAATTAATAGAGATAATTAAATAAATGGAAACATGAAGATAAATGTACTTGGTTTTTAAAAGATATTTGTCAAATGTATATTAATTATTCTGTCATATTACTATAACCATTCCTAACACTCTATATTTTGTGCTCGTTTTGTCAATAATGAAATGCAAACCGTTCATGAATTAGCACCAATCCACACATCACACTCTAAGTACCACTGTTCTAGAATGCTTTTGCTTTTGCTGTCTCAGGCATGGCATTTTGTCACCGATATGAGAAAAAAATTTACTTTTAACTGTTGATTGAAATATTCTGTTTCCAATTCTAATATAAATTTGAAGCTCCCACATACTTAAAGTACAAGCCAATGTTGACAAACTCTTAGAAATTGTATTTATTTTTTCAACAATAGACATGGCAGGAAAAGATAAGATTTTTTCCATCTCTCATATGGATATTTTTCTTGTCCATTTGTTTCCTCAAGGTATCATCTTTTGAAACTTTCCATGGAGCTCCCAATGGCAGTAACCCACCTCTGTCAGCACAAACTTACAATCTCATTCCTGATCTAGACCACGACCTCCTATACCATTAACCTACACTCTTGGTCAGACAGTAACAGAATCAAATGAGAAGCTTATTTCTTTAATGTTAAGTCATGTCATTATTTCTCACCTTTGCATTGAAAAGGAACTCAATTACATTTAGCTTCCTATTGCTCCGTCCAAAATAATCCTAGAACCTGATGCATTCCTTGTAATACTGATACGTCATCTTGAATTTGAAGATTTCTTAGCTTCTATGTCGTTTTTCTCCGCAATCCTTAATTTTTTAAAAGCATTTTTCTACACATAAAACCAAGTCATCTCTTTTTTGCAATCACCTAATTCATAACTGACACAAATCTTTAATTTTTGAAAATTACCAGATGTAAATATAAAGAAAACTATAAAACAATTTATGTAAGAAGGAAAGAAAACACAGAGTTAAAATGTTATACTCTCAGTTATAAGAAAGGTTGAAACTATAGCCAACTATGTGTTATTTATAGGAGACATCTAAACAAAGTGATGCCATAGGATAAAATTCAGGGTAGGAAAAATATTATTGAAATTCTAAACTAATAAAGCAAGAGGCACAATATTAATACAAATTATACCAAATCTACAGAATACAACAGAGAGAGAAAGTAAAATTCATTAAAATCGATTGTAAACTTTGTTCTAGGTACTAGTGCCATAAGAATTAATAGTACATGGATGATATGTAGCAGCTGGAAAAAAGCGAAAGATCAAATGGATAAAATATTTTTTGATAGTGGGAAGTTCTAAAAAACAAGTAATGAATAAAACCTATATCAAAGTTGAGGACATACAATGTGGAGATACATTACATACTATGGACAAGAAATACTTTTCTCAGGTGATTTTTGAATTGTTGTCTGAGAACAGATAGGAGCCAGCGAAGAAATATATAAGGCAATGTACCTTTACCACAGTTGTACAATGGAATCGCCAGTGTGTTTTTGTGAAAAACACCTTGGCTGATCGGTCCTTCACCTCCAAATTCTAATTTTATTTGGGTTGTAGCACAGGCATTGTTATACATCTAACTTCCATGGACAGTTATAATGTGCTACTGCAGTGAAGACCTTAGCCAGTGGATTTCTAACTTTTCTACATATTAAAAGCACCTGAAGAGTTTTAGAGTTTTCTTTCCTTCCTTCCTTCCCCTCTTTTCTTTCTTTCTTTCTTTTCTCTCTCTCTTTTCTTTCTCTCTCCTTCCTTCCTTTTTCTTTTCTTTTCTTTTCCTTTCCTTTTTTAAATATTAGTTCTTCAGTTGCATTCAGATCACTTAAACCAGAATCTCAAAGTCCAGGTTCCAGGCATCAGTAATCTTGCATAATATCCCAGGTGATTCCTTTGTGTAGCCAAAGTTGAGAAACCAGTGCTCAGGAGCAAAAGTGTTCCAGAAAAAAGAAAGAGAAAATTCAGTTTCCAAAGCACGGATAAGCTTGATGTTTTCCAGGACAGAAAAAAAAGTCAGTTCTAATGGAGAGAACCAAAATGTGTTACAAAGTGAGGGAATGACAGTTTTAATGGAAATCATCTGGCAGTGATTAATCAGAATGATTTAATGTAATTTTTATTCTAAATATATTACTTGGTCATTGTGTGAAGATTAGTTAATATACACAAAAGCATGGAAGCATTTAACTAGTTCCAAGCAAATGAATACAATCTAAAGTGAGGATGAGGAAATAATTAAATATAGGAAGAAAAATGGAAAGAATTAAAGGGAATATTTTATAAAATGCTACATAGGTAAACTAGAAAATCAAGTGAAATATATGGTTTTAGTAAAATATGCATAAATTTTAATAGACCACTGTAAAAGGATAATACTGAAGGATTATAAAGAACTCCCTCTAAAAATTTAACAGTGTTTGGATTGTTTCAGTGTCAAATTCTTTCAACTAATAATTGAATAAACAAGTTTAAATACTGTTTAAACTTATCCAAACCATAACTTTTTAAACAAAGCTTCTAAATTCTTTGAATCTATTATAGCAGTGATAGCAAAACTTGATAAACACACAAAGCCAGCCAGCCAAAATAAATATAGACAAATCTCACTGATTAAAAAGATATCAAATTCTAAGAGAAAATACCAAATCAAATCAAGTTTATATATGAAATAACATTCTGTGTGCAAGTGGGTTTTATCCCAGACATATAAAGATCACTTTCTTTTGGAAAACATACTGAAATAAATATTAATTAACACACAAGAAAAGGCATTTAGGAAGAATGAAATTATATCTACATAAAATTAATAAACATTTAGTCACTTGCTTCTTGCACTGCCTGAGTTCTATGTGTTGCTCTATGTGGAGAGGCTCTACTGAGCTCTGCTAGGCTACCTTGAGCTGAACTGGGCTGATGGATTCTCTCATTAGACTGAAGGAGTAGCCCATCTGGAGCATACGATTCTCATGACAGCTGGATGTGATAACGTAAGCCTGTTTCAAACTTCTGCACCCATGTTTCATTGGTCAAAACAGTTCATTTGACCCAGATCAAAATCAGTAAACTAGGAAATACATACAAAGAATAAAGAGAAAAAGTTACCGGGAACAAACCATTCAATCTACCTCTCAAAATAAACAGATATAAATAACTGAATAAAAACCTTTAGTATCCTAAAAATAGAAGGATCATTTTTGACATTATAATATAGAGCTAGAGCTATTGAAAACTCAAAGCCAACATATAATAGCTTAACAATTTAATACAAAAGACATTGCATTTAAGTGAAATAAGTGAAACAGATGCTTACGTTATCAGTGTTATCAAACACTGTTCTGGACAATGTACCAATGCATTACAGAAGTGGCACACACATTTGCAAGGAGAAAGAAACATTTTTTGCAGGAGCTTAAGGCTATATAAGCAAGAAAACTTCAGAGATTGAACTGCAATCAGCAAGTCATAAAGGAATTAATAACGTAGATGGTAAGCTAATTAGTATAAAAAGTAGCTTTCCTATATACACTGATGGGTTAAAAATAGCAAAAGAAAAATTCTGTTGTAATTTACATTAATATTAATTATAATAAGAGTACATATAACCAGATTATATACTGAATCAATATGAAATATCATGTTTATAATTTATTATGTGACAGACATGATACAGTTGAGAGATAGTGATAGCCTAGAATAAATAGTAAGAAAGACAATTTTCTTTGATTAAAAGGTATATTGTAATTCTCTCTAAATTAAATTCATAAATTCTATTCAATACCAATTAAAATTCCATCAGCCTCTTTACTTGGGGGGGCACTTGACAAAATGACACTAGGGTTCATCGGGGGGAATAAATGTGACAATATCCAAGAAATTTCAGAAAAAGATCAGTAATGAGACCCTTTCCAGATATTAAAAAGTCCACTAATGAGGGGTTGGTTAAATAAATTTTACTCATTTTATATAATAATTGATATAAGCTATTAAAATAAATATGCATATGTCATATGGAGGTTTTGAAATATATTTAAATATATAAACATGAATAAGAATTTAAATGTAAAAACACATATATTAAATGTTTTTGAGCAAATATGAGAAATTAAGTGGTTATATATTCAGAGAGGCACTAGTGATTTTTCTGTGGGGAAAAAAATTACACTTTCATTGTCTTGTTGCCTCTCATAGTACATATGCATGTATTATTTTAGTTTTCTCTTCTTAATTTAATTCTTAAAAATTTTTCCAATACTGATTGTCTTATGATGTATCTAGGAATCACAAAGAAATTTGTATTTATAACAAATATATTAAAATGTTACAGAACATAAATTCAGATTATTCTAGTAAACACTTTGATAACTTATTTATTGCCTTATGTGTATGGTGTTCTATCAATTTTTAAGTTTGCATTTTCCCCTGCATATGTATAGTTTACATACATTTCATTAATCATAATTGTAATACTAACCACTAAAATAAGAAGTGCTCTCATTTGACAATAGCTGAAATTGAGCTTCCTGTTAATTTTGATAAGCTTCTATTCCTTCTAACTTTCCATATAGATGTATTGCTTTTCAATGAAGCCAGTCAAAAATATGTGGAATATCTTGATTTAGGAAAGAGCCAGATTAACATCATTTCTTTGAGATGCTATAAGATTGTGCAACTGAATGCAGGTCCAGCAATCTGCCACTATAAAAGCCAATACTTGGAAGGCAGGTGCCAATGTAAAGGTAAGTGGTTTATTTGCAGATGCTGGCCATCTGGAAGTTGGGGGACTAGCATCTCAAAGCCCATCTCCTAAAAAAAATGGGGGACTCATCCCAAAGCCCACCTCCTGGAAGATAGGGGACTCATATCATAAAGTCCATCTCGCCTTCTCATTGGAGACAAAGGGTTTTGTTTGTTTGTTTGTTTTTGTATAAGAATGGAGAGGGGAACAGAACAGAAAGACCAAGAGAAGGGATTCTCTATGTGCTGAGTAGCACAGCCCACTCCGATAAGGCAAACGATGATCCAGTGTACATCATCTTGGTTTAGTCATCTTGGCTTCACGTCATCCATGGATGAAGTCAGCAAATATCCCAGAGTTGGGATGCTTAATGGTTGGGGTCTGTATCTTTTGCAGTTAGCTCCCAGGATTTCTATACAAACGTGTTCATCTATAAGCTATGTATTAGTCAGAGTCAGCATGTACAGAAACAATGTCAAAAGAAAGGTGGGGTAGGCTACAGTTTTCCACTCCAATTTTTCACTGTTACAATACAAAACTTTGAGTGAGGAGTATAATCCTCCACCCTGTTTGCTCATGCTGCCAAGTAACTAGCTTCTCATAAAAAAAATCCAATTATTATTTAGACCTTATTCTTCAGTGGTGTTTCAAAACTCTTAACTAGAAGGATCCAAAGCCATTGTGACTTTCCAATATAAATTTTTCCCTATTTGAAATGGGTGGGTGCCTAATATGACTACCCCAAGACATGCAAAAGTTAATGAAGACTTAATGCAAAGGAGATATACCACATTACCTTAGTTACAGCAGCATCACTAAAACAACCTTACCCAGGAATCTGGCCCTAAGGAAGCATATTTGATGTCGAAACAAGGTCTCTTCGCTAGTTAGTTCATTCCGTGTCCATCTGCTCTGTTGAGATCATGCCAGCTCACAAACTGGTCTGCTATTTTCAGTAAGCATGTGCCAAACCCACAAATGGTTTAGACTGGCAGATTACATAAGGCTGTGAGTATCCACGATAACAAAAATTGTCTTTTGTCCGGTGTGTTTGATCACTAAGTTGCTCACTGCACATTCATCAACTCTCAAAAATTACGTTGAAAGACATGACATATCATTAGTTTACTTTATAGTTAGAGAACCTTGACAGGAGATAAAGTGTCATAACTAGAACCACAGGCGAATCTCAATAAAATGTCTGTCTGGGTTTGCTTATCTGGAAGTATATCTTGTCACCCACGTTTTTAATATTTATATTATATGGTAGGGGAGTGGCATTATGAGATGCCACTAGAAATCCTTACTTTCAGATCAGTAATTGAAATAATACATTTTCTTCTTATAAGTCTATTTTGGTGCTTATTTAGGCCTTATTGGACTGATAGCTTCTGAACCAGAAGGGACATTTAGAGAAAGCCTTAAGAATATTTCCTAGTCCAACAGAATTCTTTAGAAATTTTGAACATAACATTTTTAGAGAGGTAAGTTCAGATAAGATTGCAAGTTTTGTCAACAATTACAATTTTTAAAAGTTGAAAATGATATAAGAACACGATTACAAAAATCCATAAATGTACTATTTCTAAATATCTTAATATGGTATTATAGCAAAGTTTCACTGTCATCATAGTTACAAATAAGACTTTTGATAATCAGTGTTACTTTAGATTAATTGAAGCTTATTTTTTGACCAAAATAAATTTCTAGGCTTTTGAAAATATCAAATTTTAAATTTTGTACACTATGTTATTAAGAACGTTGTATAGCGCTTAGATAGCACACCAATCACTTTTGTGTACTGCATGTGTCTAAACAAGATATAGAAAATGTTCACTTATTACTAATATCTTTAAAAACCTTAACAGGCAAAAAAGTAAATAGATAGACCAATGTGATTAAACTGTAGTAATAATTAATATAAAGTCATTTTGCCCTAGAGCCTAATAAACATTCTAAGGTTACAAGGACACAGTAAACAAGGCTTGCATAGGAGAAACCTGTGTAAAGATCACATTGGAGCTTTGTTTAACTTTATTATCAGTGTAACGTGGCCAGACCATTATACTCAGTGAGGGGCACCATATTTTGAGAGGAATTTTAATGAACAAAAGTAGAGAACACAAAGGAGGGTGGTAAAAGACACCACCCCCCAAATTATATAATGCTTAATAGAAGTAGTGAGATTATTTAATCTGGAGAGTTTAGGCCAAGGCAAAACAAGTATTTTAAAATATTTGAAAGACTGTGAGAAAATTTGTATAGCCATTATTTTTGTGATACCAGAGATGAGAATAAAATCCAGCAACTTAATGTTACTGATGGATAGATTTATATGCAAATAAAGGAAAAACTTTCTTTAAATAGAACTACTTAAAAACTAAGTGGGTTTTGTAAGAGAAGAATGCTTGAAAGATTTTATGCAGAGGCTAGAAGAGTATGTGTAGTAGCATATAGGAGGGGATTCAATCATCTATCAAAAATGGAAAGAAAAGTAAGATTGGGAACATACATCTTAGTGGTCCTTTTAAATTGATACACAATTTAAATGAGAATGCTCTAGAAGCTAAGGATGACCAGTAGAGCTGACATCATAGACAGATAGACACAGGGTATGGCAAAAGTGCAAAAGGAGGTTTATAGTTGTTTGTATAGAAAATTATACAATAATTAATAAGTAATATAAGAATGAATTATGTTTTGCATACTCATAACTGTAAATCTACTTTTGCCCCTCCCTGTACACAAATATATATAAAACATTAATGTTTGGATACAAGCATGTTTGGTAAATTGGAAAATTTTTATGTTGTAAGACATTAAAGTCTTATTAAATATTTGTTAAACCTTTAGAATGGAGAAATTTGGATTTCATTCTTTTAAAATCCAAACAGCTTGTCTTTGATATATATCACTTGACTTCCTGCTTAACTGTTATAATGGTTCTACTCCTTTTCACATGGTTAAAATTGAGCAGACATGAAAGTAAC
>PVKM010045150.1:0-12057 GCA_004027735.1 Carollia perspicillata
TAGCAGTCTGAATGGTTACCCCCCTTAGCAACGGCCTGGGAGGTAGGGATGAGGATGTTATCTTTCCAGGCAATGCCAGAGTAAAGGAAAGAGAGAAAAGTAGAGGGTTCTGTGGTTAGTTAAACTATGAAGTCTTGATCCAGTACCTCGAGTCGATGCCAGCTAGTCTCCTCCTTGTCAGTTTGATTTGAGGGTCTCCAGAACCTGCACGGGGCCAGCTGTCAGATGGAGCTTTCTGTGGCTGTGAGACCCAAGGCTAAATGCCTTTTAACTGTGCAGCAGCGTCAGTGGTCAGGAGCACTCTGTAAGGTCCCCTCCAGTGGGGTCCAGGGCTGTCTTCCTCTGGTGACATTTCCAGAATACCCAGTTACCGGGTCCCAGACCATGACCAACAAGACCCTCTGCACTGAAATCTGGAAAAGTTTTTTAACCTGTTGATGATAGGCTTTAGTATAACACGTCAAAGACCTACTAGTATGCGATAACAAGGGCTCAGCAGCAAGTGTACAGCAGTATACACTGGTCTACAGGTGACTCTCTCATGTGGAGCAACTCGGTTTCCCAAACAGGTTGCTGCAACAGTCAGAAAGACCAGAGGCAACACCTTAGGTCACAGGTGGCAAACACAAGGACCGCCGGCCAAATCTGGCCCACCACCTTGTTTTATCCAGCCCCGCACCTTGTTTCTACCCAGCAGCAGCGCAGAGCTCTCGCTTAACTATTAAGGAGTAGTTGCATTTATACAGTCCTGAAATTACATTCAGCCCTTTGAAGGCAACCTTGAGGCTAATGTGGCCCCCAGTGAAAATGAGTTTGACAGCCCTGCCTTAGGCTAAGGGAGTCCAGCAGTTTCAGTAAGTTTAGAGATTTTAAGTCTGATGATCCCATCAGTTCTCTCAGCCTTGCCTGGTGATTGACGGTAATAGAGACAGCAATAATCCCAACGTTTGTAACGTTTTTACTAAGGCTCATACGGCTTTCCCAGTGAAGTGGGTGTCTCCGTCTCTGGAGGTCATAGAAAGTATCTCTCCAGTGGGAAGCATGCTTCCCACCAAGTGCTGGGCCACTGTGAGGGCATTAGCCTTGCAGAAAGGGGAGCTGCCACCCATCGGGAAAACACACGTTCGGTAACAAAGACATATTGGTGACCTATACTGAGTGGCAGTCCAGCTGCAGGTGTTCTAAGTGTCCAGAGGGAAGAGGTTTGAGACTTCTGGGGACAAAAATAGTTTTTCCAGGATTATGGACCTGGCAAGTCTCAGACATTGGTGGTGAACTGTCTTTGCAATTTTATAGAAGACTCCCCGCCAATGTTTCTCTATAATTTGAGTCATCTTAATTGCACCATGGTGGGTGAAGGAATGCAAAAATCAAAAAATGGGGTTTGCCAGGGAGCCTGAAAGATCCAAGCAGCTATGTGGATTTCCCATGGTCTGGACTGTTCATTTAATTTACAACCATTGTTTGCTCATCCCAATATCTCTGATTCACGTTGCAAGGACGGCATCATGGCGAAAGTCCGTGTCTATTTTTGCAGAAGCAGCATAGACTTAATCCACACGTGTCACGACCTGTCTACATTCTTTTGCTGCTGCCTTTGCGTGAAAGTCAGCGAGGGCCTTTCTCTGACACTCAAGCTCAGTCCTGTTAGTGTGACTCCCAGATTTGGTAACAGTAACTTCAGAGGGTGATAGAATAGCAGTGACAAGGTTGTTTACTTGTTGCCCATTTTTTATTGGGGTCCTTGTAAAATAAGAAGACCCCTTTGTTTCCATACCAGCCCAACATCATGGATGACCTCAAAGGCGCACTGGTCTCAGTGTGAACATCAGCAATGCATCCTTTTGGTAACGGGCATGCTCTAGTGAGAGCAGGGCCTCTGTGTGTTGGGCTAACTGAGCTTGTGGGCATTTCCCCGTCCAAGTGGTTCACATTGGATAGTAGCAGCATGACCAGCTTGGAAAACCCTTTTTCATTTTTACAGTACGAACCATCAACAAACAAAATTAGATTCAGATAAGTAAAGGGGTGTATTATAAATCAAGGCACAATGTCACAAAATGAGACATTATTACCTCCCAATCATGGGGCTCGCCTTAGTCAGGGATAGTAACGTAGCAGGAATAAAAACATTGCAACGTGCAGGATCTAGGTTAGGTGATGACGGCAGCAAGGTCTCATAGGAGGTTAGTCTGCATGCAGAGAAATGCTGTCAATTCAGGGTTAAGAAGACTTCAAGCAGCCTGTGGAGTGGGTGAAAAAAATGTTATTTCCTAGAGTGAAATCCCCAGAGGCTTCTACTCACTTTGCAGCTGCAGCTGTGCCTTTAGGCAGTGGGGATAGGCACCAGCCACCTGAGTCTGGCCGTCTGCTAGGATAGGCACTATGATAGGCATTAGGCCCATGTTCATTGCCATGTTCTCATGTGAGCATTCCCAGGGCTCAGTCGTCTCTTTCATGCACAAATATGGTGAAAAGTCCTGAAGAACTCAGTCACCTTAGCACAGGTGGCTCAAACAGCACTCACTGCAGTCTTACAAAGGCCTGCCCCAGGAAGGGCTCATGTTCGCTGAAATTTTAGTGAATTCTTAGAGTAGGGAAGCCAATGAGAAAAATTAGGAACCATAGTCTGCCATAGCCAGCTAGACCTAAAAATCCATGACCCTAAGCTATTGCTTAGTTGTGAGTCTAGGGAATTCTTAGATTAGCTTCTTTTTGGAGGTAGTTGAACATCTACTTTCAATGCTTAGATTATGATCTAGGAAATGAGCAGTGCCTAGAATAATTGTGATTTCTCTTCAGAGATGTTGTGTCTCTTTCAGGTAGCTGTTGTAGCAAATAAATGGAATCCTCGACAGACACCACTTTGGTAACTGAGCTCAGCAAGAGATTGTCCACCGACTGTAAAAGAGTGTGTTTCCCAGGGAATTGGAGGCAGTTTACATCTTGGGGGAGTACTTGGGAGAAACAAGAAGGCGCCTCACAAACCCCTGAGGCACAACTGTCCCGATATATTGCCGATTGTCCCACGTACAGCCAGGTGCTGCCTCACAACAGGGACACGTTTTGAGAAATTCATCATTAGGCGATGTCCTCCTTGTATGCACATCATGGTGTACACTCACACAAACCCAGAGAGTGCAGCCTACTGCACACCCAGGCTGCACAGTAAAGCCCGTTGCTCCCAGGCTACAAGCTCGCACAGCCTGTTACGGCACAAAACCGCTCGAGATTAAATCAAGCGCAGGAGCAAATGACACGATCGATAGACATGTGAGGCTGCTGCAGTGTAGCCCAGCTACGGGTTTGCAGCAAACTCTTTTTATACATAGAAGGAGAACACTCCAAAATAATGATGAAAAATATAGTAAACGCATAGACCACTGACAGTCATTTGTTATCATTATCAAGCACACTGTTGTGTACTGTACAAGGTTGTATGTGCTGGACTTTACACGACACAGCAGTCACTTGGCTCACACACACCAGCATCACCACAAGCAGTGAGTCGTGCCTTGTGCCATGACGTCCGACAGTCAACGGTGTCATCAGAATCTTACTGGACAGCCATCCTGTGCCTGGCTTGTCATTGACAGACTGTGGCAGCACAGAGACGCTGGCCCTTGGGGCCTACAGGGGTGCTGAGAACTCCTGACAGGGGTCTGCAACAGGGAACCACCCTCAGTCTGGTGGAAACTGTGACAGAATGGCATTGGGTTAGAAGCAGCTGGGAATGGGGACCAGCTACCTCGTGAATAGCTCTTAAGTTCTGGACATGCTGCTACCCTTGCCCTGTAGGCTCCCGGATTGGCAGCAGGGGCTGCTATGGGGGCGGGAGCCCCTGGTGATGAGGTCTCCCACGGGGATGGGGCCTCGGCGGGAACTGCCTGGTGTTTCACATTGCGCTTCACTGCACAGAAATCTTCCTGAGGTTGGCAGATGACCCAGCATCAACATAACCCATTCCAAGATGGGAACTCTCGGTACCGAATCCCAGGTGGGACTTCTGGCCTTTTCTGAAACAATCTGTGCTGTTCCAACAAATAATATCACTGTTACCCAAGTGATATAAGTCAAGCCAGGAACATGCAGCCCAGGGAAAAAGTACATTTTATGTTTTGATTTCTTCTTTTCTTTTGGCAAAAACTTGTTGCTCGCATCCCTTGTGGGGCAGAAATGGAGTCCACTTGGTGTGGAGTGGGGGAGGGACCATTCTGCTAGGTTGCGCAGAGGGACACCTCTAGCGCAGGTGTCCCTCTCTTCCAGGTGCCCCTCTGGGTACAGAGGGGCCACCATGGGAAACACAGTGTGGGTAGGCCAGGCTAGCAAACACAAGGTGCCCCAGTCCCCACCCAGGCTCCCACAAGGCCAGGTGTCCTTGGAGCAGAGTGACTAGATTGCGGATATGATAAGACCCCATTGGACCACACAATGTGTGAAGTCCCGTCTGAGTTAGAGGCAAGTCTGAATGAGGCAATACTTGTTGCCTAGTAGAAGCTACATGTAATATTGGACAGATTATGAAATTGGTATCGTTTCAGGGGTCATCCTGCTCCCACCTACCCAGGCTGGAAAAATAAGAGTCATTTTAAAATTTCTCCCTTTCCTAGATAGAAGCAATCACCAAAATCAACATTAAAAACAATTCTTCTCAGCGATGTTTTTCCTGTTCATGTTCTGTCTTCTCCGTGGCCCAGCTCCTCTGGAAGCGCCTGGGATGCAGGTGAGCACAGGCTCCGGGGAAAATCAGCCTGACGTGTTCGTGGCTCTGCCACTCTGCCACGTGACTGGGACACGGTAACTGTCTGCCCCTTGAGTCATTCTTACAAAATGGGATTCAGAATCACTCTTGCTGTGCAGGAAGGACTATTGGGAGGGTGAATAAATTACATCTATAACAACGCAGGTGACCTAATAGTGGAGTCCCAATTGTTGTTCAAATTGATGATTATAGAAAAAAGTTTATAAGGATATGAACCAAAAAAAATTTTAACTTACATATTTGTGCTTTTTAATATTTTTTAATTTTCACAATGAACATGTATTACTAAAAACTGTAAGTATCAGCTCAAGGCTCAGCTGAGCAAAGAGACATTCCAAGCTCGCCCACGCCTGTTGCCAGGATGGAATCTTCCACATACAGCTGCCCCACCACTCGAGCCTCTTCAAAAAGCAGCTCATGCCCTGGCTGGTATAGCTCAGTGGATTGAGCATGGGCCTGTAAAGCAAAGGGTCACCGGTTCGATTCCCAGTCAGGGCACATGCCTGGGTTGCAGGCCAGTTCCCCAGTAGGGGACACATGAGAGGCACCCACACATTGATGTTTCTCTCCCACTCTTTCTCCTTCCCTTCCCCTCTCTCTAAAAAAATAAGTAAATAAAATATTTTTTAAAAAAGAAGCAGCTCACGATACAAACTCTTGCTTGCTTCATCACACTGGGCAAGCAGGAGGAGTCGGACAGGTAAGAACGGCAGAAGCCACAATGCTTTGTAACCTCATCTTGGAAGGAACCTCCCATCACCGTTGCTGCATTCTCTGCAGGAGAAGCAAGCCCACATTACACAGGATGCGAACACAAGGGGGCGGGGATCACTGAGAGCCATTTACAAGCTACCTACCACACGTGCATACCATTTACACGAAGTTCCCTTGTTTCCCTGGGGGGTGGGTTCTCAGAGCTCCTCCCTCTGCCATCCACTTTCATAGTCTTTTAATGTTAAGACTCCAACGTTAATGTTGGACACACTCACTTTTAATGTTAAGACACACTCCAAGTGAGCAGTCACGGAAGTTGAAGGATAACGTTCTGTACAGCAACACTGAGAGCCACATCTCTTTCTGATCTTTGAGTGAGGAGACACGGCAGTGAAACCTGGCAGCCCTGTCCCATTCTCTGCCCCACCCCTCTCTCCCTCCCCATTCCTCCCTCCAGCAGCAGACAGCTGACCACCGCTGGCTTGAGCATGACCCCCTCCCACCACGTCAGATGCCGAAAAATGCCCAGGGCTCAGCTACATTCAGCAGCAAACCTCCACGGGTACTAAGGCCAAAAATGGAGCACTTACTGAAAAAAACATATTAATCTGGAATTTTCTCTTTTCTTCTGACATAGACAGGGTCTTTTACTTCTGTCAATGTTGTAGGCCACCGTGGCAGTCTAGAGATGGTTATAGCCTCCTTCTCTGAAAAAAAATGTTTTAAACATTGGTGCAAATTTAAAGATTTTACTTATTTATTCATTTTTATATAGGGGAGGGAGGGAGAAAGAGAGGGAGAGAAACTTCCATGTGCAAGAGAAACCATCGACTGGTTGTCCTTCATATGCCCCCAACAGGGACCTGGCCCGCAACCCAGGCACGTGTCCTGACTGGGAATCAAACCAGGGACCTTTGAGTTCACAGGCCGATGCCTCAATCCGCTGACCTACACCAGCCAGAGCTGAATAATTTTTAAATGCATAAAATAAAATACATAAAACTATAAAGGTAACCAATTACAAAGAAAATGTTATTCCAATATATTCTAAATATGATGTCCTAAAATATGCTCCTTTTACTAAGAAAAAAGAAATCTGGAAATATTATAAGAAGAACTAGTAGAGGCCCTAATAACTACCAAAATACTGACCGGGGCATAAATGATTTTTCTGTAAAAACTATAAGGTGATATGAAAATATCCCAACTTCTATTAATAACAAAGTCACACTTAAGTACAGCTAATACTACTGTGGTTTTGCATACATTCAAAATAAATGCTGAATTTTGGTAGGGAAAATCCAGATGTACTGTTTCCGTACCCAAGCTAACAAGCCCCCCAAATTCTGTGAACCCAGGATAAGAAGCCCTAGTATTGACATTATGGTCTAGAACACTAGACTGGGGTACTGTTCTCACAACACTCAGTGTAAATGCAGATCCTGACTGGTGTGCGCACCCTGACATTCTGCATTTCTAACAAGCCACCAGCTAATACCCGAGTTCTGGCCCAGGGAGCACACAGCAAGGACAGAAAGGTCTGAGGCTCATCGTGAGAGAATTCAGCCTCCGTGGAGGTGAGAGTCAGAAGCCACAGAGATGGCATTTCTTCAACAGGAAGTCCCCAGGAATGGCTTGGGGACTTCACCTGGCTTCCTACCACAGGGGCATGCTGTCTGTTTGCATGTGCTCCAGTACCTGATGACAGAAAAGAGAAGTGGAGATTCTGAGTTGCTGGGCACCCTCCCTCTACAGAAAACTACCAGGAGTGAGAGCTGCTGGCCAGCTAGGTTGCTGACCCTTGGTCCACCTCAGCACAAGTGCTCATATACATCCCGAGAGCACAGAGGTGACTCGCAAGGATAAAAGCATTCACCAGAACTTAAAAGTTGAAGTGATCATGGAAAAGGAAAAAAAGTCACTAAAGAATCTTAAATTACTGACATAATTTCTGGGGGCACAGAAAATGCACATAAATCAAATATGTCATATATAGTTATATATAATATACAACATGTTTATACAATAATACATGTACATAAAATACATAATATATATAAATTTAGTCTCTAAACTATGTTCTTTTATTGATGTAAAATCAGCTGTCACAAAACTCCAGTGCCCCTGTACTTGAGATATATTTGTATACAGAAAGCCCTGGCCAAGTGGCTCAGTTGGTTGGAGCGTCACCTGATGCACCCAAAAGTTGCGGGTTCCACCCCCAGTCAGGGAGCACCTGCGGGGAGGCAGCCGATGGCTGTTTCTCTCACGTCACTGTTTCTCTCTTCCTGCCTTTTCCTTCCTCTCTCTCTAAAAGCAACAAACATATCCTTGGGTGAGGCTTTAGAAAAAAATACTTTTAGACAACAGAAAAAATCCAAATTAACAAATAAATTGCCGTTATTAGCAGTACAATAGCCAGAAGTAAGCAAAATATCAAGGATAGTTTTATTTGTCCAGAGTAATTTTTACTAAGAAAAAAGAGATCTGGAGGCCTAAGGCATTGGATTATATTTATTCAGCCTCCTGGGAGCTCGTGGACCCCTTCTGTACCACTCTCCGCATTCGGCACCCTCAATGAACCTTAATTGAAAAGCCAGATTGGGACTGCCATCAACTGCATACCTCCAGAATCTGGTTCTTTAGTGATATAGCAGAAATTGCCAAGTTTCAACCCAGCTACAAGGGCTGCTGGGCTGCTCTTAGGGTGCCCTCTGCTGGCCACAGATGGAAGCAGGAGTAGGAATCGCCACACAGGTAAAAAGTGTCATTTAAGAAAAGGTGAGGGGATCCTTCCAAGATGGAAGTATAAGTAGATACACTTTGCTTGCTCGCACAACTAAAAGAAAGACAACAACAAGTTTAGAAACAAAAAACTACCAGAACGTCCAGAAAACCAAACTGTATGGAAGTCTGACAACCAAACATGCATCCAGACTGGTGAAGACAAACACAAAGAAATATGACCCAAATGAAAGAACAGATCAAAATTCCAGAAAAGGAACTAAGTGACAAGGAGATAGCCAACCTATCACATGCAGAGTTCAAAACACTGGTAATCAGGATGCTCACAGAATTGGTTGAGTGTGGCCGCAAAATAGAGGAAAAAGTGAAGGCTGTGAAAAGTGAAATAAAGGAAAATGTACAGGGAGCCAACAGTGATGGGAAGGAAACTGGGACTCACATTAACAGTTTGGAACAGAAGGAAGAAATAAACATTCAACCAGAACAGAATGAAGAAATAAAAATTCAAAAAAATGAAGAGAGGCTTAGGAACCTCCAGGACAACTTTAAATGTTCCAACATCCAAATCATAGGAGTTCCAGAAGGAGAAGAGGAAGAGCAAGGAATTAAAAACTTATTTGAAAATATAATGAAGGAGAACGTCCCCAATCTGGTGAAGGAAATAGGCTTCCAGGAAGCCCAGGAAGCTCAGAAAGTCCCAAAGAAGTTGGACTGGAGGAGGAACACACCAAGGCACATCATAATTACATTACCCAACATTAAAAAGAAAGAGAGAATCTTAAAAGCAGCAAGAGGAAAGGAAAGAGTTACCTACAAAGGAGTTCCCATAAGACTGTCAGCTGATTTCTCAAAAGAAACTTTATAGGCAAGAAGGGGTGGGAAAGAAGTATTTGAAGTCTTGAAAAGCAAGGACCTACATCCAAGATTATGCTATCCAGCAAAGCTATCATTTAGGATGAAAGGGCAGATAAAGTGCTTCCTAGATAAGGTCAAGTTAAAAGACTTCATCATCATCAAGCCCTTATTATATGAAATGTTAAAGGGACTTATCTAAGAAAAAGAAGATAAAAAATACGAACAGTAAAATGACAACAAACTCACAAATATTAACAATTGAAACTAAAAAACAAAAATGAAAACAAACTAAGCAAACAACTAGAACAGGAACAGAATCACAGAAATGGAGATCACACGGAGGGTTATCAGTGGGGAGGAGGGAGAATAGGGCAAAAAATACAGGTTATAAGAAACATAAATGGTAGGTACAAAATAGACAGGGGAGAGGTTAAAAATAGTATAGGAGATGGAGAAGCCAAGAACTTGCAAGTATGACCCATGGACATGAACTAAGCGGGGGAGCCTGGGGAAACGCTGGTAGGAGGGGTGGTACAGGGCAGAGGGGGATAAAGAGGAGGAAAGAAATGGGACAACTGTAATAGCATAATCAATAAAATATACTTTAAAAACAGTGAGTTCAGAGGCAGGCAGCATTGTAATAAGAACATCTTCCTCTAGGGTTCAAGTGGGGATCAAATAAGATAATATTATAGTTTTGAAAGTATTTTTTAATATTTTGTAAATGGTCTTTATTTTTTTATCCTCATATTTACCCCCACCCAGACTATATCTATTTAGTATTTATTTATCAATTGAGTCTATTCCAAAGATAAAAAGAATGCCCACACTTGTTCTGATCTTAGAGGACAATTCAAAGTAAAGTGAAGGGCTATAGGGAATGTCAAAACAAACTTCTCGCCCTGGCTGGTGCGGTGCAGTGGACTGAGTGTCGTCCTGTGAACCAAAAGGCTGCTGGTTTGATTCCCAGTCAGAGCACATGCCTGGGTTGCAGGCCAGGTCCCCAGTTAGGGGCACATGAGAGGCTACTGATCAATGTTTCTGTCCTCTGTCTCCCTCCCTTCCTCTCTCTCTGAAAATAAATAAAATCTTATTCTCAAGGCAATTTAAGAAAGGGTTGATAGGGTGGGAGATGAGGGCCTTATGGGAGGACATTTATGTTAAGCCAGGTGAGGGCAGTGGATTTTACTCTGATCTTTAAACAAGGAAAGAAATCCACTTCAGGTGATGAGCTAGACACTCCCCCTGGCCCACCCATCCTTTACAATATTTGTACAGTTTAGGGCCACAGTTCACTGCTGATGGAGGTGGACCTCCAGGTGTGAGCATATTTCAAGAGACTGGTAACATTGTTGCTCCTAGTCATCCATACTAGAGAGCCGCCAGCAAGAATAGGAGCTCTTTCTATACGTCCTTTTGTACTGAGAAAGAAAATATGTTTCAAACCTGAGCTGTGTAGCCTGACATTATTAGCTGTTCATTTGGGGAAGTTATCATTTGTGATAGATTTCAATGGGCATAACGTCCAGAAATTTCATCTAGAAAACCATCAGTATTGGCAGAGGACAATGACCATTAAATGACCAGTCTTAGAAGATAACTAATGATTCCAGACAGTCTTTATTTTGTATCCAAACTAACAATATGGATGCTGACATGCTTTTTTCCTACAAAATTCCCTGGAAAAGAGGGACCTTTATCAGCCTGCTTGGAAACAAGTTTAAAATAAAACTTTGACATATATTTGTAAAAAAAAAAGAAGAAGAAGAAAAAAGAAAAGGTGACAATATCTGGGTTATCGCAAAAGAAAAATTTCCAATAAGAACTCCTCCCTCAGGCATTCTAGTTGTGAAAACAAAATATTGACCACATTAAAACTTTATAAAAACACAAAAGTGATTTCCTTTAAGATTCCTAAGGATAAAATTAGAAAAAAAAAAATTGAAAGAAAGTAAAAGTCTCTTTTTGTTTTCTGTCACTGAGAAAAATAAGAAATTTATATTTACATTTTCCAAATCTTAGCAGTCTGGTCTCTGGGTTTCAGAAGCGATGTTGAGGATGTGAGAGATGGTGGTTACACAGCTTGGGAGCCCCAAGGTACCACTGCACAAGCCTTTTAAAAAGTAAAAAATAGCCCCGGCTGGTGTAGCTCAGTGGATTGAGTGCGGGCTGCGAACCGAAGTGTCGCAGGTTCGATTCCCAGTCAGGGCACATGCCTGGGTTGTGGGCCAGGTCCCCAGTGGGGGCCACATGGGAGGCAACCACACATTGATGTTTCTCCCTCCCTTTCCCTCTCTCTAAAAATAAATAATAAAAATAAAATATTTAAAAAAAAGTAAAAAATAAACTGAAATAATAAAGAATTCCTACAACTCAACAACAGAAAACAAACAATCCAACTCAAAAATGGGCAAAGGATTTGAATAGACATTTCTCTGAAGAAGACATACAAATGGTCAATTAGCACTTGAAATATGCTCAAGATCACTAATCACCAGGAAAATGCAAATGAAAATCACCTCACAAGCATTAGGATGGATACTACCAAAAAAAATAGCAAGTGTCAGACAGGATGTGAAAAAATTGGAAACTTTGTGTGCTGCTGTGCGAGGAAAGCAAAATCAGCAAAATCGTGCAGCTCCGGTCTGCATTACTCTGGCTAAGAGTACTGAAGCCTAGAGAGGGAGTTTGGAGAGCCTCCGGTGGGCGAAGACAGGGACGTGCTGGGAGAGCGGCTGGCCCGGAGAGCGCAGGGAAGCTTCATACCATCTCCCACATACCTGTCCCCTGCATGTCTTCCCTTGGGCTGTTTCTGAGTTGTATCCTTTATAATACATTGGTAACAAAGTAGAACATCTCTCTGAGTTCTGTGAGCCATTCTAACAAATTACTGAGCCCAAGCAAGGGGAAGTCCCTGATTTACAGCTGGTTAGCCAGAGCACCAGTCACAGCCTGGACTTGGGATTGACATCTGCGCAGGG
>PVKM010045151.1:0-12054 GCA_004027735.1 Carollia perspicillata
CTCCCCCACGTTATTGTCCATGTGTCCTTTAGACTTGTTCCTGCAAACCCTTCCCCTTTCCCCCTGAAATTCCCTCCCCTCTCCCTCAGTATGATGGTCTTTATATACAACTCAAATTTCCTTAGAAAATTGCTATGCTGTTCATTTGTTTCATCTTAAGAAAACCTGAGTGTAATCAGAACCTAACATCACCTGTACCAAGTCCATGGCCATTCGATAATATGAAAAATTATCCGAGAGCCATCATCAAAGATTGGAATCAATGAATTGTTTTATCTCTGTTATGGAAAATTTCTGTTGAAATTTTTAAGCATATTCACAAGTAGAGAGAATAGTATGATCTCACATACACATCACCCACTTTATTTTTTTTTAATTTTATAAAGATTTTATTTATGTATTTTTAAAGAGAGGAGTGGGGAGAGAGAAAGAGAGGGATAGAAACATTGATGTGAGAAAGAAACTCATCGGTTGCCTCTTGTATGCACCCGACTGAGGGCTGAACCTGCAACCCAGGCGTGTGCCCTGACCGGGAATCAAACCAGTGACCCTTTGCTTCACAGAATGATGCCCAACCAACTGAGCCACACCGGTCAGGGGCCCACACGCACTTCTAACAGTTAACAACTCACAGCTGATCTTATGTTACCTGTGCTCTTATTCACCCCATCCCCCTGGCTATTTTCAAGGAATTCTCAGTTATCATTCCATTTCATCTAAATATATCCAGAAAATCTCTAAAAGATGAAGATCTCTTTTAAAAATTCACAGTGATGATGTATTATCCCATCTAAAAATAATTAACATTAACTCTTTATCCAGCAATATTCACACTTGGCAGTTTTTTTAAACAGTTTATTTTATTTTTTTTATTGATTGACTTGAGAGAGGGAGGGAGAGGAAGGAGAGGGGGAGAGAGAGAATTTGTTGTTCCGTTTATTCATTGGTTGTTTCTTGTGTGTGTCCCAACCAGGGATCAAACCCACAACCTTGGTGCATTGGGATGGCACGCCAGCCAACTGAGCTACCTGGCCAGGGCCTAAAGCAGTTTATTTGAATCAGGGTGCAGATGAGATCTATTCATTGCACTTAGTTGGTATGTCTTATACGTTGGTTTTAATCCGCGTCCCTCTTTTCTCTTTCTGTACTGCAGTTTATTGGTAGAAGAAACCAGCTTGTCTGTACTGTGGCATTTCCCGCAGTGTGGGATTTGCTAATTGCATCCTCTGGTGCAATTTACCGGGGTTCTGTGTTGCCTGTTTGTTTTACAAATTAGTCCTTAGATTTAGAGGCTTAATCAGATTCATATTTGAGTTTTTGTCCAGATTATTTCATATGGCATAGTGCACTTCCATTACGAGGCCTGTCTGTTTGTCTCCCTGTACGGCGTCCGTGGTTGATGAGCGTTGCCAAGAGTCCCTGAGTCATTAGGGGTTGCACACAGTGGCTTTCTGGTTCGGTCTTTCCCTCCTTGTGTGTTACTGAAAGTACTGCTGTGATGGCAAACTCTCTCGTCAGTTTTTTTTTACTGTGAGGTACAGCTCATACAGGAAAGGTGAGAAAATGACTCAGTACTTACTCTCTGTCAGCTTTCAAAGTTTGTGTTGATTGCTTAGCATCTTCTGAAACTAACCAATGAGGTTTTTAAAAAGTATTCCTATAACTTTATAGATTTCTGTCTATTTGACGTATTTTTATCCATTGCAGTTATTATACTTAATTGGGGCTCCAGTGATTGCATTTTTGGACACTGGAAGCACATTGAATTGGTTCCTCAGTCCTGTTGACATAGATCTTGAAATCTCTGATAGTTGAAAATATCCTTGTTTCCCCCTATTGATGCTATCAGCCAAGTCAGCTGCAGGGGTTTTCTGTCTTATGTCTCTAACTTCTTTATTCCACACTGAAAGTCCCAGCTCCCTCTGACACAACACAGGGCCTCACTTGCATTATCTTGTAATACTCATGTAATTGTCTAATAATACCCATACCAACACTCCCACCAATATGTGATTGCTAAAGACAGTTTAAGCTGTTGTGGTAGTTTTGCTGTTGTTTTTGTTCTTAGGGTCTATCCCTCCAGGGATGTACAGGCAAATAATGGTTTAAAAGTCACCTGAAATTATTCCTCTCCATATAGCTACTTGAATACACAATTGAAAGCATTTGTTTTACTTTGTTTCCATTTTTTTAGAATTTCTAAATTTTGTTTTATAGTTATGTAAAATCTTTTGCAAAATTAGATCTACAAAAGTCTTCTGAGGAGTCTACCTTCTACTTATTGTCCCCCTCTACCCTGTCACCTCCCTTACCTATTTGAGCAATTACTGTTTTCGTTTAGTTTTCCGTTTATTCTTTCAAAGGTCTGTTTTAACAATGCAAATACATGTACATGTTTGTCACTTTGTCACCTCCTTCTTAGGTAAATTGTACACACTTTTGCTATTTTCACTTAATAATGTATCTTGACAGTTATTGCCTAGAAATATATGGAAATTCAGTGAATATTCTAAATGATTTTTGTTAAGCTATTAAACAATATTCATGAAAGCCTATACTGCTCAAGTATCTGAGATGAATAACATTGCCCTGCATGAGATCCAACATCTTTTGGGTCAAAGAAAGGACAGAATTAATTACCTCGAAGACACTATCAGGTCCTCAACCTGCAGGAGTTGACTGCAACATTCTGGAAGGCATTAAGATGGTCAGAGAAACAGAAGGCCATTCAGAAGGTGGGAGTGGATGACCACGCAAGCCAAACAGAGAGGGTCTAGAAGCTAACAGTGGCAGTGTGAATACCTGCTTCCCAGAAGAGAGGACACGTGGGCCAAGGGACCTCAGAACGTCTGAAGACCATTCTGGTTTGGAAATGAATGCACCCATTTTCCTTAGTCTGGTACCTTTCTACCTTTGATGCATTTACTTCCCTTTCTTGAGTTTGTACTTCACAGGCCAACGTGGAATTATAATTTGCTTTCCTGTGCAAATCTGCTTGCAGAAAAAAACAGATTCATTCAGCCCACTGTAAGTGTGTTAATAAACCGTTTTCCTGTGTCCTATCCATGCGGTCGCTTCTGTGGGTGAAGTTCACTTTCTGAGCTTTCGAGGCCATAGCCAAACCTTGAGCCATGTTAAACCCCAAGAGGGATTTCTCTTCCTCATATAACCTCTTGAGAGATAGCAAAGGATTTTTCCTCCCTCAGTACCCACTCTGCCGTTGTCTAAATACTCCTTGCCTACTGCTGTGACTCAAAGCCAGCATTTATGGGGCTCTCACTGTGGGCCAAGTGCTATGCCAGATATCCTGCGTGGATTCACTCCCTTCGTGCTCATAACCCTGTGAGGAAGTTACTGTTGTTATTCCTATTTCACAAATAAGGAATCTGAGCATCAGTAACTTAATAAATAACTTATCCAGAGTCACAAATTTAGAGATTTAGAGGGTGGGTAAGGTAAGCCAATATTTATATCCAGGTCTTATCAACTTTCAAGCCTGTGTTTTTATGTTTGAATTGTGGTAAAATATTTGTAATGTAAAATTTATTGCCTTAACTATTTTTATGTGTACGGTTTAGCAGTGTTAAAAACATTCACACTGGTGTGCATCCACTCTCCATAATTTTTCATCCTGCAAAACTGAAACTCGGCACCCATTCGACAGCTCCCCACTTGCCCACTCCCCCCAGCCCCCTCAGCACCACCATGCTGCCTCCTGTCTCAGTGCCTTTGACTGCTCTGGGCACCTCACGAAAGAGGGTCAGAGTCTTTGTCCCTTCTGACTGGCTTATTTCACATAACTGCCTCAAGATTCGCCCATGTGGCAGCATGTGTCAGAATTTCCTTCCTTTCTAAGGCTGATTTCTATTCCTTTGCATGTATATACCACATTTGGTTTATCCATTTACCTGTCAGCGAACATTGGGGTTGCTTCCACCTTTTGGTCCTTAGTAATAACACTGGTATGAACGTGGTTATACAACTATCTCTTTGAGATCTTGCTTTCATTTCCTCTGTGTGCATACCCAGAAGTAGAACTACTAGATCATATGATAGTTCTACCTTTAATTTTTTGAGGAACCACCATACTATTTTCCACAGTGGCTGTAAACATTCCCTCAAACGGTGCGCCGGGGTTCCAGTTTTGCCACAACCTTGCCAGCACTTGTTATTTTCTAGCAGGTTTCGTTTGTGTGTGTGTGTGTGTGTGTGTGTGTGTGTGTGTGTGTGTGTGTGTTTGTTTTTGGCAGTAGCCTTCCTGATGGGTGTGAGGTCAAACCTGGATTTTTAAGTCCAGGTCCAGACACCCTTTGCCTTTTGAATTGCAAGAGTCTTAATTGGTCATTTCTGGACAGTAGAGTATACATGTTACACTCACGATTACAATTCCTGTGATCTTTGGCAGCTGGCTTCCCCGAACCACAGATTCATCACCTGTAAAATGGACGTAACCGATTCACAGAGGATTGAATTAGATAAAGTGGACAAAGTGCCTGACGCATAGTAGTTATATTAATATTTGAAGAAGGGGTTTAATCAGTACAGCTTTAAAAAACAGTGATTTCCTGGCTTTTACTTTAATTTTTTCCCTTTACATTTTTTTAAAGTACTTTGCTTTCATTAGTTTTCACTTTGTAGTATTATGTAGCAATTAAAAACATGTGTCTAGTTCTGACTATCTGGACGCGGCTCCTTGTTTCACCACTTACGGAAACATGCTGTTGGTCAACTTAGCCTCTCCCACCTCGGTTCTCCCTTCTGTACGTGGAGATAATAGTACCTGTTTATAGGGTTTACATGGAAGTGGCATAGCAGTCACTAAATGTTGGCTACTACTAAGGTCACCATTTTTAATTTGTGATGCACGCCAAGGCATTGTTGCACTCTAAGCAATGGAAGGTAAGAATCGTACGGCCTTTTGTCATTTCGGCCATTGCACCCATTAGCCACACCTTCCTACAGGCCACCTTAGGGAGTTACTCCACGTAATGAGACACATTAATAGAGCGAGCCTCGAGAACAGCCTTGGAGCATTGGCTGCTCTTACAAACATTTCGTCCTCTTATTCTTTACACCCCCTTTTCAAAGAGACTATTCTAGAATGGAGAGCTGGTCCTACCATCCCGTTTCTCCCAGATGAAGGGAACGCTGCCCCAGGGGGCCTGGCTGCCACCTGTTTCTCATCTGTTGGGACTTTGATCCTAGTAACGGATTCACTTGAGCAGTTAGATAGCTCAGCACCAACACAGCCAACTGCGCTTGGAAAGGAAGAAGTTCGCGAGGGCGGTGTGGTTTGCCTCATTACCAGACAAAGAGCCAGCAGGATATTCAGGTGTATTGAGTTTTATGTACAAACTATACTATATTTTCAGAGCTCTGACCCTTAGAAAAGCACCGTTAACATGCTTTCCTCTCCGTCTAACATTCATTTCCAAAACCACTGAAGTGAAAGGGTCTATTAGTTCAGGGCCAGATTTGAAAGCACATGAACACTGCATTCATGAGGCTAAGAAATGGCTTAATAATTAAGTTAAAACAGTTGAAAGTGGATCTAATTTCAAACAGATCAGCTAACCGTGTTAGAGGCAAATAAGGGTGTGTTCCTTCCTGTTTCCCTTCCACCCCAAAGATACTGGCTCCGATCCCAAGCAGTTTTTGTAGTTTCTTTTCTTTTTCTTCATTGCCCAGATGTTAAAGTGGTGTCACAATTAATACCATAGTACATTTAATACTTAGTGCATTTCTTTCTTTCATATTGTCTCTAATTAGTTTCTTCTGCAGGCTCGTTAGGAAATATTTGGGTTTCACAGCCTAGATACATAGTTTTTGTTCTGTGCTGCTGGGTTGTGTTTTAATTGGGTATTACATCTGAACTAGTGTGATTGTGTCCGTTCAAAATGTGTTTGGTATGTTTGCAGTACCTTTCATGTAACAATCTGAGTACCATCCAAAGTATCTTCAGAGCTAGCTGCTGCTAAACAATTAGCCTTCATTTCATTTCCCTTACTATTTGCGATCACCGATGATAACTTTCCTCCTCGTGCGGCTTGTAGCTGGGGCGTGGTGAGGAGAATTGCATGCATCAAGGAACCAGTTGTGACTTGATAGTAATAGCTACCATTTAGTGAGCCTCTACTATGCGCTTGGTGTTAAGGCTTTTTACCAGTATTATGTCAACTTAACTATTCTAGCCCGGGCTAAGGCAGCTAGACCACATGAAGCATTCTTTACATTACTGGACACTCACAAAGAGGCATCTTAGGGTGAGATTGGGCTTTCCTGCCTCTTTATCCTTTGCCCACATTGAGGCGTGGGGGGAACAGTGGGCTCAGCATGAGCAAAGGCGTGAGCAGACGCCCAGAGCAAACAATGGCTGCGGGCAGGAGAAGAGAATCAGCCCGCCTGAGCCTGAATCACTGACACAGACAACATTCTGGCAATATCTGGCTTCTTATGATATGTTTCAGCATTTATGAAACAAAATAATATTATCTAGGCACTAGACTAAATATTGGAGACAGAAATAATGAAAGCGATCTTGACCTTTGAGGAGACTTTAGTCTGGATGTTTTCCTGGTAATACTGCTCTTCTATTGTGACCCTTTTAGGGAGGGACTGGGCTGAGAGAGAGGGTCTTACTACGGAGGCGCACTAGCCGCCCTTGGCAACATAATTGCTCTTGTGGTTAAAGTTTTACGGGTGATTTTTACCAAATCTAACTGAATTCATCAGGAACAGAAGCTCCCCCATGAAAATCAAAGCCATATTTCAGAAACGGCCAAACCTGAAAGGCCATCTAAGCCCAGTGTCCTGGTGGCTGGGGCTGGGAACACTCCGGAAGAGTATTATCTCCTGTGGTGACGTCGTAAACCCCCGTGTCCAGAACTGCTGCCTCATGCTCTGACTTTGACTATATTACTTTTCCTTCAAATGTCTCTCATTTTTATTTGGCCAATAATTAAAAGTGCCAGGTATGGCAATATGCCTCAGTTTGTCTGGGACAGTCCTGGTTTATATCCGTTGTCCCAATGTAATTAGTTATAGTGCCCTTTTCCCACTCCCCAAAGTATACTGGCTTGGGCGATGAATTGTATGGTCATCGTGTCAATCCTAAAGCTGACCCGAGCACTGCCTGGAATATAGAAGGTCTAAGATGTGATTCTTGCCCTCCAGGAGATACAAGTCTGCTTAGGAAGAGAAGACAGGCACAGTGAAACCAAGTCTATAATATAGCACGAGCTAAATTAGAGGCCATCAGATCATAAGGGATTGGGAGACAGGAGACCTCTGAATACTTTCGGTATCGGGAAATGTGTGTGTCCGCATTCTTTGCAGACAACGGAGAACTGTTCAGTTAGTTTAAACAGGAGGGGGTTTAAAAAGGAATAGTGCACAGAATTGTTAAAAGGGCTGGAAGGAGATTCTTCACTGAGTTTTTAAAAGCACCCAGAACCACACAGAGGCTGCTGGTAAGAGATGTTACTTCTGCCCCCTGCCCAGCAAGGCAGAGTTCGTCCCACACCCCGTCTGCTTCCTCATGGAGTTGGCCTCCTAGTCAGTGTCTAACATATGTTGCAACTGAGGATGGAACCTGAATCTCAAGTGTGCACCCTTGGGGACAAAGGAGGTTGGGAAATGTTCCTTGGAATCTGTCGCAGTAAGGTGGAATTTACAATGTGGAGAACCATCGATGTGGAGAGGGTGTTCAAACAGTTTCTGCTACAGAGGATATTATGGATGTGGCGAGAGTAGAACCAGATTTAGTGGTAATCAGGCAAATGAAGAAGAAAACATTTCTCAGTGAGACGTTTTTCTCAAAGTGGCATAATGCACAGGAACAAATCTGGCTTTATATGGGCATCCATCCGCAGATGTGCGCAGTAGGCAGGCAGCGGAAAGTCATGTTCTCTGAAGAGCGGAGCCTCTGGATTTTGAAGTCAAACAGAAAACTTACAGCTGACACCTCAGATTATAAAACACATGTGTTAGTCTATGATGAGTTAGGCCGTCCTACAATAATAACAAATTAACTCTGAAATCTCAAGCCTAACACAACAAAGGTGTATTGCCCGCCCGTGCTACAACCCGCCTGCAGTGTTTGGTGGACAGTCTGGAATCAGGGACTGTCTGTTCCACGCAGGCACTCAGGGACCCAGGCTTCTCGCTGCCTCCGCACTGGAGTGGCGTGTGGGGTTGCCTTGGATGGCCATTAGCCACACTGTTCATGTGGCCCCACCTGACTTCAGGAGTTTGGGAAATACATACTCCTGTACAAAGAAGAAAATGCTGGTGAATACTAGAAGTGTCTGCCATGCGTGTTGGAAAGTTTTTGAGCCTGGGCGTAACTGTGAGGAAAAGCTCGTAAGAGCAGGGCTACCTGTCTGTCTGTTCTACCACCACCTCCAGGCCCTAGGGCAGCGCCTGGCTCAGACTTGGTGCTCAGTTTGTTGAATGAACTTGGCTTTCATTGGCACGCAGGGTGGAATAGATGGTTTCTTCATAAGAGCCTAGGAAGCTGAAAATGTATAAATCGGTTGAAATCTTCTGTCACTTCAAATTAGGAAATTAATATATTTTTCAAGGGACAAAAAATAGAGTCAAGTCACCCAACCTGCTCTTTGAAGTCATTCGACATGTCGATAAGCAGATTGCAAAAGCCCCTTTTTAAACTGATAATAATCTTGCAGGTTTCAGTTATGCTCGTGGGAACTGTAAGGATGGGTACTGGGTACTTTAGAGCTGGGCATGCTTAAGTTTCCGTTTTCTTCCCTTTTACTTTCTAGGGCAACAGCTCGTTTCTCCTGTCATGCTCAGGGTATCGACTGTGAGTTGTGCCTAAAATAATACAACCATGAATGTCTTTGTTTTCTATCATAGTTTGCAATGTTTTAAATTTAAAGGGCTTTGGAGAAACATTTTCTCCTGTCCCTCTATCTGCCTGATGTAACTCAAACATAAATAGTCAAGCCATGTGCCAAGTTGACAGTTATCTGGTAGGAAGTCAACCTATAAAAATCAGATGCAGTGCCTTTCAGACTTGCCACCACTTGAGAGAAATCCGGGGACCAAAAGAGCAAAGCACTCTTGTAGGTATTCTTTATCACCATCATCTTTTCCTTCTAGAGGGTCCTGGCTCCCAGGACCTCTTCCTCCTAAACATCCGTGTCGGAAGAATCAGGTGCCCCTTAACCAGGGGTCCCCAGCCCCCAGGCTGCGCACCAGTACGGTCCGTGGCCTGTGAGGAATCGGGTCACACAGCAGGAGGTGCATGGCGGGCGAGTGAGCGAAGCTTGGCTGGCATCACTGCCCGAGCACCCCCCTGTCTCCCCCAGCCCCGTCCCTGGAAAAATTGTCTTCCGTGAAGCTGGTTCCTGGTGCCAAAAAGGTTGAGGACCGCTGCCCTTAAGCACATGAGCTTGGGGGTCATGCTGTGTGGATTTGGAATTTTGGCTCCATCCTTTACTAAATGTGTGGTCGTTGGCTGCTCACACTCTAGATGTGTTTCCTACTTTATAAATTGGGGGTAATAGAATCTGTTTGATAGGGTGATTTGGACAGTGAAGTGAGATAAAGCCTGGAAAGCATTCCGAGCTGTACCTGGCAGAGAGGAAGTGATCGATGACCATGTGGTGTGAGATTGCCATGGTGATAGCCAGTGAAGACTCATCTAGGCCATTTAATCAAGACCCCAGTAGTATCACATCCATGGGCATGGGTTATGTTTTTCCCAAATCACATACATACCACGAGAAGAGGATTTGATCAGTGGTCTTTTCGGGCACATTAATAACCAGCAACAGCATTCGTAAAGTACAGTTGCTCAAAATAAATACTTTGTGATTGTGATTAAGCTCCCCTTTCTCATTGACTCTGAGTTGCTCTCTCTTTTCTGTTGTCCTTCAGACGAGGCTGGGTCCTCTGCGCGATCACAGGGCGTCTGTGGTGCCAGATAGCGTTATTTGCTGCGGATCTTCTTTTAAATACTCTTTAGGGAGATGAGTTTCTGGTCTCTGTACTATCTTATCTGAAAATAAACACAATCTTCCTAATCAGTCTCCTTGTTTCCACCCTGTGTGTAGATCAGATCATGTCTCTTCTGCTCGCACCCACCTAAAATCCCATATGACCCACCGTACGTACCCCTAAATCAAAGGCAGGCATTCAAACAGATACTTGTATACTGATGTTCATAGTGGCATTATTGACATAGTCGAAAGATAGAAACAACCCAAGTGTCCAGCAACAAATGAGTTGATAGACAAAATGTCATATATACTAATGGTAGAATTTTATTTATCCATAAAGAGAAATGAAGTTCTGGTATATATTCACCCACACGGATGAATCTTTTTAAATTATTTTATTGTTGTTCAATGGGTGAATCTTGAAAACATTATGCTAAGTTAGATAAGCCAGACAAAAAAGAACAAATATTATTTTACTCCATTTATTTGAAAGAAATAGAAGAGGCAAATTCATAGAAAATAAAAGTAAATTAGTTATCGGGTTATCGGGGCATGAAGAGTTATTTCTTAATGGTTATGGAGTTTCTGATTGGAGTGCTGAGAAAGTCTTAGAAATCAACAGCAATGATGGCTGTACAACATTGTAATTAATGCCACTGAATTGTGCACTTAAAATTATTAAAGTGGTAAATTTTATGTTATCTATATCTTAACACAAAAAATTAAATTAAAAAGAAGAGCATGTAGGGCTTTCCAACCACGCTCAGGGTGGAAGCAAGCGTCCCGTTAATGGCCTGCCAGGCCTGGTGCCTCCGCCCCTCAGGGTTCATTGATCTTTCTCCCCCTCACGCACGCCGTTCTAGCTACACGTGAATTTAAACTCACCAGGTACCCTTCTTCAGCAGGCCTTTCCATTTGCTAGTACCTCTATTTAGAATGTGCTGCTCTTAAATGCCTGTACGACATGTCTGTCATCTCCTGCATTCAGATCTCTGCTAAAACACCACCTTATCAGTGAGACTCTTCTGAGTAGCCCCCTGTAAAATGCCACCTCCATCATCTGTCACAGCCTGGTACCCCCTATCCATGCTCTGTTTTTCTCCACGATACAGCTCCTCATCAGTCACACCAAGTATTTATGTGTTTCCTTGTCTCCAGTTATGAAAATGGAAGCCCCATCCATGAGGGTTGGTGTGTTGTGCTTCTCTGTGTCCTTAATGCCTAGAACAGTGCCTGGCATGGGGCAAATGTGTAGTAAATGTCTGTTGAGTGAATGAGTGAATTGAATGTCTTTGTCCTGGAGACGTGTGTACACCCCTTACTAAAAAGGAGTGCAGGACCAAACATGTGATCACTGTATATTAGCAGTTAACGTACTGTGAATGCCTCGTGACAAACAATCACAGAACCTTCGTGGAGTTCAGCTCATCTGGACAGGCTTAGTCGTGAATCCGCAGCCAGCGTAGGGTAGCTGAGCAGCTCTTCTGATCCTGGTGGGCTTGCTGCCGTGTCTGACAGTTCAGCTGCCGGATCGAGGTGGCCTCAGCTGGGGCCCCGTGGGTGAATCTGCTCTGCTGCAAGCCTCTCATCCCGTAAGAGGCTCCCCTGGGTATGTTCCCGTGGTGAGGGCAGAGGAAAAAGAGCAAACAGAAACGCTCAAGTCCTTTCCAAGCCACGGTGTGTATTATGTTTGATAACATCCCACAGGCCAAAGTCATTCACATGGTCAAGACCAAGGGGAGCATTACGTACTTATGTGATAGAAGGCACAGACACGGGAGGTATGAAGAGTTGGGACCTGGACCATATTGGTCCGGCCGCACCCTGTGAAATCCCAGCGTCGTTGCTCGTGGGTGACACACCCTTAGATCCAGTCGCTCCAGCTCTGCAGCTCAGTGTCTTGTTTTTAGATTGTGAGTCGTAGAACGGGAAGAGTTGGGTCCAGTTTTTCTTTTTTTTTTTTAAACAACTCATTTTTCACGTAAAGCATCCAAAATGTAAAAGTTAGCAGAAGTTAAGGCATTTTCTCATGGTCCTCTCTTGGGAAACACTGAAGTATTCTAGAGGATGCTGTTATTCTCTGCAATGT